>JASANB010001336.1:0-12384 GCA_030248155.1 Sabatieria punctata
TATGCTCAGTCAAACATGACACCTCAAGCGGCCGGTTTTGCTTGCTGGTGAGCCTACTTCCGAGGCCTGCCTCTGGCGAACAAGGACACGCAGGAGGCTGTGCTCTTCAACTTTAGCATAAGTCATCGTTAGGTATAACTTCCCCAAACTAGAGACCCCAGAGCTAAGTTTTAGCGATGGCCGATTTTTCGATTTGCACATAGCTGTGAAGAACAAGGGTCGATGTTCTCGCGAACTGACTCTTAATGTTGCCTTAAGCTGAGAGACTGTTTTGGGGTTATTCCGTTTGGCCTTTGACACCGCAACATCCAATATTCACTATACACCAACAATTTTGAGAAAAAATCTGTAATTCAGTAATTTTTGGTTCCAGTCTGAAAAATATTTGTTATGGGTATTTGACATCGGGATCTTCAATATTGGGTATTCGGTTTTCCGATATTGTTTCATCTTTAATCTATTGTTTTAGCCAGATACAGCAAGTTACATACAATGTGTGCCATAAGTGAAGCATTCAAAACTGGCGCCTTCCTACTGTACAGGCAGTCGGCGTATCGCACCTGTCAATCAAGTCGGCGTTTCGCAGATCTCTGGTCGGCGTTTCGCACCGGTCGGCGTATCGCACCTTTCGATGGGAAATTAAGTCGGCCTATCGCACCTGAATCGGGTCGAACATGTCAGACACTGACTCTTATTCTCTGTTGTTCATTTAATACTAAAATCATTCTTCTAAATTTGAGGGCAAATACAGTATAGATCAAAAAAATTTCCCATCGCTTTTTCGGCCTTCACTCAAACGTTTCGTTCTCAGTCACTTCTTTACGGATTTGGCTCAAATTTTCAGCAAAAATTAACAACATGGTTGGCTAAATATTCTGCAAGTGTGGTGCCAAAATTCCGACTCATACTGGTTTTATGACCCGAAAACTAGGAATGAGGGTGGTCCACGCAAATTTAATTTTTTTTTGGTAATGCAAGGAGTACAGGCCTGAAACTTGCAGGAATGATTGGTGTTGCTATTGGGCATAACATACTAAGCGGGCAGCCCTGTAGCTCAAAGGGCACTAAAATGGGGGAATTTCAAAAACATGACGAAATATGACTTTTCTTCGTAAAACCGGCAAAATGACGATTCTAAAGATTTTCAATTTTCAAAAAACGCTGCAGGTATGGTTACTATGGTGTGGAACAGAGCTTAAATATCAGGTTCATTTATTTGTCGAACTTCCTGCTACAATCTATGTTGATTAACAACAGATTCAGTGCTTTGATTCTAGAAGGTGAAGATTTCTTAACTATGCGATTTTTACTCATGTTTTTGAAATTCCCCCATTTTAGTGCCCTTTGAGCTACAGGGCTGCCCGCTTAGTATGTTATGCCCAATAGCAACACCAATCATTCCTGCAAGTTTCAGGACTGTACTCCTTGTATTACCGAAAAAAAATAAATTTGCGTGGACCACCCTCATTCCTAGTTTTGGGTCATAAAACCAGTACGAGTCGGAATTTTGGCACCACACTTTCAGAATATTTAGCCAACCATGTTGTCAATTTTTGCTGAAAATTTGAACCAAATCGGTTAAGAAGTGACTGAGAACGAAACGTTTGAGTGAAGGCTGAAAAAGCGATGGGACATTTTTTTTATCTATACTGTATCTCAGAAACTAAGCAAAGTATCAACGAAATTTCACTACTCTTTCAGGAATTTATTTATCTTTCAATAAAAAATATGTACCCAAATCGGTTGAAGTTCACGGTTGCTGCAGCGAAAGAGTGAAGTTTCGTGTAACATTAAAAGTGCAGTACACAAACAAAGTACTAACTACTAACTACATGTTTTCGGCTCTACTCATCAAGACTACGAATTAACTAAGACTACAAATTGTACATCAGCTCTAAGTTGGTTGTGAGTGTGTCAGGGAACTACAACGACTGGCGCTTCGGAAGAAGCTACAGCTGCTGATGTGGGTACCTGGACACTCGGATGTGGAGGGAAATGAGGAGGCTGACCGACTAGCTCGGGCGCTTTCAGAGTAGCCACTTATAGGGCCGGAACCGGGCCTTGGCATCTCGGTTAAGAAAGTACGTACTGAAGTAAGCAGTTGGGCTAAGAACCAGTTGCAATTTGCTAGGGATCTACGGGCCTGGTGGTTGATCCAACATGCTCCTTCTGTTTAGAGGAGGAGGAAACGCCTGAACACTTGGTCACACAATGTGACGCATTGGCTGGGCTTAGGCATAGGATCTTGGGGGGAAGGTATTTGACCACCCAGAAGCTGAGTGACTTACCTGTTAGAGACCTCCTGAGGCTGATTAAAGTAGGTAGGTGCAGTTCGACTTGTTCGATTTCATCTCATACGGGGCAGCGAAATGGACCCTCGGGTCTGATCGTAAGGTCGACTTGTTCGACCCCCCGTTACATCGAATCGAATCGACTACAAATTATTTTGGCTGACTTCAAATTTACTACAAACTACTATTTCAGAATTTGCGAATCTGTAGTGAATTTTCTTGGAAATTTTCCAATTTTTTCCTTCAATTTTGTGCAAATTGAGCCCCTAATCTGCACTTTGAACTGCTTTAGCTTACGTCAAGCTCGCGAAACGCAAATCATACTGAGAAGCAGGCTATTTTTTATCAAACATGTTAGACAGATCGTTCCTGTTTTCCGCTTTTGCAATCATCCCCAATAAAGTTTCCGATGTGACCATATGATTGACTTTTGCTCGTTCGTGCTTTTTCTTGCCTTTGTTTTTATAAAGTTGGCCTCATTCTATTTTTAGAAAAATACGAAGTGTTCAGCCGGTGATATCGTTGTACTGTACAAGTTCGTGTCAAAGCGCTGAATTTGGTCAGATATTAGCAGGAGGGCCTTGGAATAACATATCTTTCACCTATGTACTGGGATGCCAACCCAACCAAATTCAAAGTTTGAATTTGATATGGTATGGTATGGTATAACCCTGCAAATTTTGAATATTTTTTTGGTATGGGATGGTACTAAAATCAGATTTTAGTACTAAAGTCCATGTAAAAATGATTGGCGGTGGCGGAAAAAAGCGATTTTCTCAAAAACTTTCTTCAAGACCCCAAACTTTTTTTACATCAATCGATAGCAAATTACAAGTGCTACAAGATGCGAACGTCAAATCAAAGGTTCCACGCAGTTTTGTATGTGTTTTTCGGGAAAAACTAATTTTCGGCAAAATCAAGTTTTTATAGAAGAGTCAAATCGACAAGCGGACTCCAGATTCTTATTCTACGTGTAATTGCGAGTTCGCTGATATATACATGTTTGGGGATTTTCAAATTAGTTTTCGGGAAAAACGCGTTTTTCGGAAGGGTGTGCGAGTCAAAAAATCGTCTGCGATCCGTTTTACTATGGAAAATTGCCCAACATTTTTCAAATTTGACCAAACGGTATAAACGGCCTGAAAACCGGCTCATATTCACGAGTCAAACTTAATTTTGGTCCATAGAATCCATTTTTGCAGTCCCTTTGGCGCTATGTGGTCGCGTTTTCCAGTTATTTTCACTTTAATTGTTTTTTGCAAAATTTTGTCTGACTGGAGCTGCTGCTGTGAGTCTCTTCAGATGTTGCTCAAAATGCAACTCCTGGGGTAATTTTAGATGATGAATTCATTTCTGTCACCTAGAACACCGTCAGGTTACTGCAAACCTAACTTTCGAGCACCCCCTATTTGGTATGATATTTTAGCAATCTGTCTTTGACATCTTTGCTTGTTAAAACAGCTAGAACAGATACAGCTCTGATTGGATTCCAGTCCAATCAGGTGTGCCTCAGGGCTCTGTCTTGGGTCCAGTCCTATTTCTCATATATACAGTATAGATCAAAAAAAATGTCCCATCGCTTTTTCGGCCTTCACTCAAACGTTTCGTTCTCGGTCACTTCTTTACCGATTTGGCTCAAATTTTCAGCAAAAATTAACAACATGGTTGGCTAAATATTCTGCAAGTGTAGTGCCAAAATTCCGACTCATACTGGTTTTATGACCCGAAAACTAGGAATGAGGGTGGTCCACGCAAATTTATTTTTTTTGGTAAAACAAGGAGTACAGTCCTGAAACTTGCAGGAATGATTGGTGTTGCTATTGGGCATAACATACTAAGCGGGCAGCCCTGTAGCTCAAAGGGCACTAAAATGGGGGAATTTCAAAAACATGAGTGAAAATCCCATAGTTAAGAAATCTGCACCTACTAGAATCAAAGCACTGAATCTGTTGTTAATCAACATAGATTGTAGCAGGAAGTTCGACAAATAAGTGAACCTGATATTTAAGCTCTGTTCCGCACCATAGTAACCATTCCTGCAGCGTTTTTTGAAAATTGAAAATCTTTAGAATCGTCATTTTGCCGGTTTTACGAAGAAAAGTCATATTTCGTCATGTTTTTGAAATTCCCCCATTTTAGTGCCCTTTGAGCTACAGGGCTGCCCGCTTAGTATGTTATGCCCAATAGCAACACCAATCATTCCTGCAAGTTTCAGGTCTGTACTCCTTGTATTACCGAAAAAAATTAAATTTGCGTGGACCACCCTCATTCCTAGTTTTCGGGTCATAAAACCAGTATGAGTCGGAATTTTGGCACCACACTTGCAGAATATTTAGCCAACCATGTTGTTAATTTTTGCTGAAAATTTGAGCCAAATCGGTAAAGAAGTGACTGAGAACGAAACGTTTGAGTGAAGGCCGAAAAAGCGATGGGACATTTTTTTTTATCTATACTGTATTAACGATCTTCCTGAAGTACTAAAGCATAGCAAAATCAAGCTGTTTGCTGATGACTCCAAAATCTATTTTTCCGTCCCTACACTAATTGGCAATACTGTACTTTCAGATGATTTAAACGCGGTGTTCAATTGGGCTAAGACTATGCAATTGAATATTGCATTGCATAAATCTTCAGTCCTACATCTGTATCCCCGACTCAACTCAATGTTCGAGTACACAGTTGATGGCACAATCATTCCCACTTCTGAATGTGTTCGGGATCTGGGGGTTTTGATTACTCCCGACCTAAAATTTACAGCCCACTGCAATTACATTACTAATAGGGCTCGCGTTATGGCCAATCTTATTCTGTCGTGCTTTGAGCTAAAGGATCCTGATTTTCTCATTAAGATGTTCAAAACTTACGTACGTCCTAGATTAGAATACGGGACCCAAGTTTGGTCCCCTCATTTGACAAGAGATATTCAGAAAATTGAATCTGTGCAGCGTTTCTTTACTTCTAAGATCCCTGGGCTTGGTTCTCTCCCTTATGAAATTCGTCTAGTAGCTACGGGCTTACAGTATTTGGACATCAGGAGAATACAAGCCGATCTTGTATTTGTCTATAAACTGCTTCATGGCATAGTTGAAATGTCATGCGAAGAGTTTTTCTCTATAGCACCCCAAACTGTAACTCGTAGCCACTCTTTACAACTATCTGTTCAACGAGCACGGTCTAACACAAGACATTTTTCTTTTGCTTGTAGAGTTGTCCCGATATGGAACAGTTTACCTGATAATGTGGTCCATTCCCGATCCGTTAAAATCTTTAAGGAGGCAGTCAGTCGCTTAAATCTTTCGTGTTTTACTAATAGATAGGCTTGGGTTATAAAATAGCTATTACATGGCTAACTCAATGCCTTTTCCTTGACTCATATCGCTCTTATCGTTACTTTGTACTATCATTATGCTACATGTGTGTCTGGGAATAAACTTTACTTACTTACTTAAAAGAACACTGATTAATGCTTACGCCATCAAGTGAATCCAGCCTCATGTCTAACGTTATAGAGAAGCAAGTTCTTGCCCAAGGTATATCCTAATCTGCGCAAGTTTCGCTCTGAATACTAATTTGCGCATCAGCTAAAATCAGCTTCCTTCATAACTGGGATGATAGGATAAGCACATAAATCGACTCTAGAGTCTTCAATGACTCTAATAATACTTTGGTTACTGTTCTAGCTAAAAAGGTTGCAGTGTTATGGCCGGTCAAAGTTGATGGTCAAATGGGCCATTTTTGGCAATTTCAGTCAACTTTGATCGGTCATCACACTGCAACCTTTTCAGCTAGAACAGCAACCAAAGTATTATTAGAGTCATTGAAGACTCTAGAGTCGATTTATGTGCTTGTCCTATCATCCCAGTTATGAAGGAAGCTGATTTTAGCTGTTGCGCAAATTAGTATTCAGAGCGAAACTTGCGCAGATTAGGATATACCTTGGGCAAGAACTTGCTTCTCTATAACGTTAGACATGAGGCTGGATTCACTTGATGGCGTAAGCATTAATCAGTGTTCTTTTAACAAGCAAAGATGTCAAAGACAGATTGCTAAAATATCATACCAAATAGGGGGTGCTCGAAAGTTAGGTTTGCAGTAACCTGACGGTGTTCTAAGTGACAGAAATGAATTCACCATCTAAAATTACCCCAGGAGTTACATTTTGAGCAACATCTGAAGAGACTCACAGCAGCAGCTCCAGTCAGACAAAATTTTTCAAAAAACAATTAAAATGAAAATAACTGGAAAACGCGACCACATAGCGCCAAAGGGACTGCAAAAATGGATTCTATGGACCAAAATTAAGTTTGACTCGTGAATATGAGCCGGTTTTCAGGCCGTTTCTACCGTTTGGGTAAAATTTGAAAAATGTTGGGCAATTTTCCATAGTAAAACAGATCGCAGACAATTTTTTGACTCGCACACCCTTCCGAAAAACGCGTTTTTCCCGAAAACTAATTTGAAAATCCCAAAACATGTATATATCAGCGAACTCGCAATTGCACGTAGAATAAGAATCTGGAGTCCGATTGTCGATTTGACTCTTCTATAAAAACTTGATTTTGCCGAAAATTAGTTTTTCCCGAAAAACACATACAAAACTGCGTGGAACCTTTGATTTGACGTTCGCATCTTGTAGCACTTGTAATTTGCTATCGATTGATATAAAAAAAAGTTTGGGGTCTTGAAGAAAGTTTTTGAGAAAATCGCTTTTTTCCGCCACCGCCAATCATTTTTACATGGACTTTAGTACAATTCTGGTATAGGATGATTTTAGGAAGTATACCAGATTCAGTCTTTAAATATGATATAGTAGAGGCTTAGCCATTTTGAATTTGATGTGGTATGGTACAATATTAAATTCAATTTTTTTATTTTAGTACAATTAATAGTAGAATTCTGGTATTGTAGGCAAAGGCATCCCTGCCGAGCCAATGCATAAAACGCCTGACCGTATGTCACGCACGTCCACTGCTTTTGTTGTTTTATTGAAGAAAATCAGCACAAATCACCGTTTTTATCTACGTAGTTGTATGTTCACTCTTTATTCTTCATTGATGCCTTAGTTAATGATCTTTCCTGAACCGGGGTCTAACCGCAACTGACCAACTGCAACGCATTCTTTTTCAAAAGGTGTTTTGCATTTAAGGGAAGCCTTATCGCAGTGGCACTCGCTGCAAAACAGATAACAAATTGAAGTTATCAGAACGGATAAGAAGACAGCACGTACGCCGGACCATTATTGTCCGGTTTGAACAACCGTTTGCACTGGTCGTTGTTATAGCATTTATAGGCCTCTTCCTCACCCTCACCGTCACTCCAACTCGTGTAGCTACAGAGCACTATCACAAGAACAAACCAAAGTTCCATTATGGTAATTTGTCCAAGAAGCTTTTCTTTTCCGTATCGACGTTTTCTCTTCCCTTCCCCCGTCCGACTGGTCATACAGTATAGATAAAAATGTCCATCCTCCCCTCCCCCTTTTTTATATTACTCAAACAGTTCGTTCTTGGTCAGCACCGGTAGAAGCAAACGATTTTTCCGTTCACCTCACCTGAACGGAAATTTCGAACAACTATTGCGAGCCAACAAGACGACATTTTTCCTGTAAATTTGTCAGCCACCACAGTTTCTAAAATACAAAAGAAACTACAGACCAATTTACAGAACAAACGGCCAATAATTGAGCTCACGGAAGCGTTTCAAAATTTTCCATTCAGGTGAGCTGAACGGAAAAATTGTTTGTTTCTACCGGTACAGTTCTTTATCGATTTGCCTCAAATTTGCAGCAAAAATAACAGGACAGATGGCTAAATATGCTTCAAGTTTACTAAAAATTTCAACTTTAGCTGGTTTTAAAGCCCGAAAACTAAGAATAAGGGTGGTCCACGTTATTTGAAAATTGTTTGGTAATTCAAAGGGTGTGCGTCTAAAACTTGCAGGAATGATTGGATTTGTAATAGTGATGTAAAATTTTGGAATTTGAATTTCAATTAAATTACAATTAAATTATGGGCTCTGTTTTTAATTTCAATTAAATTAAATTAAATTAATTGAAATAGTTTTCCATTATTTTCAATTACAATTATATTTTCAATTAAATTATGGAACCTCGGGAAATTTCAAATGGCATTCTGGGGGAAATTTACAGTTAGTTCAATATCATATATTAGTACATAATCTAAAGGTTTCCAGCATTTTTGAGCGACATCACTTCCTATGTACCTTTGCCAAAAGGGGTGTCAACCTACCAGACATCCAAAAATCACTGTTTTGACTTTTATGAACTACGAAATAAAAATCAGAGCATAACATATACAGAACATAGTGAGGTCAGCGTAAACAGGTGACAAACACTAAATAGCTTGTTATTTGAAGTCGTTAGCGCCTCTAATACTTACGCATTTCCTTACATTCACCACAGGAAATAATTGAAAACATAATTGAAATTCCAGACGAATTTCAATTAAATTACAATTAAATTATGTGCCAACTTTTGAATTTCAATTAAATTAAATTAATTTAATTGAAATTAAAAACAGGCCAATTATGCGAATTTCAATTACAATTAAATTAATTTTTTACATCACTAATTTGTAAGAACTGAAAGAGAACGAACCGTTTGAGTAAAGTTCGAAAAAGGGATGGACATTTTTTATCTATACTGTATGAGTGAATATGGAGAAATAAATATAGTTTATTGCAATTTCTTGATAACCAGGACTAAAGTGTATGAAATATAGTTTTATGCGCACATGCTACTACAGACCTGCACGCAGTGGCGTATCCAGTGGGGTTGTAGGGTGGGTACACCCCCCTTTGCGGTGGAGGTAGGAAGAGAAAGTCTGTCAAAAATAAGCGAAACTTATGAATTATATACCAAAACTGTCTATTTTGTATTCAGAATGCCTTTTAAATGCGTTTTTGAAGGCTAAATTTCCAAAATTTTCTCGCCCTGGTCGGGCAGAAGCCCAACCAGGCCACTTTGAACTATAAAAACTTGTAATTTCTGTTAATTTTAAGCGTGGAATGTGTTTAAGAGCCAGTTTAAGTTACTCGCGACCCATGCCTGAAGTAAAATGGACAACTTTGAGGCGAGGTTCTCCGATTTGGCCCAAATTTTGCATGCACACATATATTGATGTAAGAAACATTATCTGCAATTTTCAGCTTCCAGGAGGACCCGGTTCCGGAATTAGAAAAATCAGAAATTTTCGGTTTTTCGGCAATAACTCGCTTACTTTTCGTCGTAGCTAGTTGGGAATGGCATTTTCGAAATTCTCGCGTCACGCTCGATCAGGCTGAGTGATTCAAAATTATTTTTTCGAAAAAAAACTTTTTTCTGCTCCACTGGGGGGCTGATTCCAGGAAACCTAGAGTCCGGACAGGTCTAGAGATGTTCTAGAAATGTAGCGCTATCTTTTCTCTACAACATATAAAAAATGAGCAAAATCGCTTTGTACCGCAAATTGAGAAAATTGAGGTTGAAAGTTGAAAATCAAGGTCCCGGAACGAAAAATACCATATGCACTGCATAGTTTGGGCAGCTGTATCTCGGGCACCATTAGACCGATTGAAACCAGGTTACCGGCAATAGAGCCGCCTTTTTGTGCTCTTTTCAATGGTTTTTATCTATGCTTAATACATAACGTTTTTGGCGGGAAATTCGAATTTTACTATTTTTCTTGCTGACAACATTGATTGTGTGTGGTCTCTGAAATTGTATAATGTTTATGTTTCTTAAAGACTGCATCTTTGATTGTATCTAGCTATATGGTATTAACTGGTACTCCATTTGCCATAAAAACATATTCAACAATATACCAGACCAGGTTATACTGGACTTTCTTTAATCTGGATTATTATTTAGCTTTTGTGTATCGTTAGAAATGTTTCTAAGTATTGTACTGTAGTAACCGCACATGCGATTTTCATGATTTTTGGGCGATTTTAGCTTTTCCAGGCCGGGTCGGAAATTTGAAAATTTGAGCCAAAAAGACAGCAGGTTCACTTTTTCAGAGACACATCTACGCTACCAGTATTGAGTGCACACCACAAGGAGGCTGCACAACTACAAGTAAGAATTGGGGACTTTCTCCATGCTGGCGGAGAGTTCCCAGCATTTACGATCAAACTGCTGTTCAATCCATTAAATGCGCCCGACCAAGTAACAGTATACCACATCAGCTTGACAGCACCAATGCCAAGAAATCGTGCATCGGTCTTTGCACAGATGCTGCCTGTGTTCAAAGAAGTAAATACTCTGTACTTCTTCAAAAAAACACAAAACAATGTAAGCATGAATTTCAGGTACATGGACTCCGAATTTTCCCTATAGCAGGTAAACGAACGGATGCTGTTTATATAGAGGAAATCGAACTTCTACCGGCAAATCTAAATAATACAATCACATTTCACATTCATGAATGGTTTGGATTTTGGAGCACAAACCCAGAAATCTGCATACATGAATGGCATGACATAGGACCTGAGAAGCAAGGTATCTACAGTACATTCTGGGTAAGGAAGTAGCTCAACTCATTTCCAAAATCTTCAGAAAATCTGTTTTTGATCAGTTTTCTGACAAGCGCTATTCCCCAAAGTGGAACTAATCTAGTGGGGCAGAAACTGTACATCAGTTTACGAGGTGTGGCAGGCAGAACAAACGCTGTGCAGCTGCCCAGCAATCCAATCCGCACAGGCACAAACATCACTTATGCACTTTGGGCAAAAGATGTTGGTGAAGTTACTTCAGTTCAAGTCTTTGTTGACAGTTAGAATGTTCGTTATCCACACAGTGTGTATGACACCTGGTAAGTCGCTTTGATCATAGCTAAAGCACAATTAGCATCACTTGAAGCCAGACATGGGCAAAGAGCGGCTGATAGGGGTTGAACCCCATCAGCAATTTTTTGCAAGAATTTTGTATGGAAAATTATGATAAAAAATATGCCTAGATTAGGTGTAAATGAGCTCAGAATAGCTTATTTTTACCTATTTTGACGAAAAACTGGCCAAAAACCTTGATTTTATTTTATGCAAAAATCGGACTTTTTGGCTTACCGTCCCCTCAGGCGCTCCTGCCCCCATCAGGAATTAAAAATTCCACTCCCACCATCAGCCGAAATGCTAGCCCATGTCTGCTTGAAGCCTAAAGCACAAATTTCTTATTTAGGGTTGTTTCACGCGTTTCTGTTGGTGTACTGCCTGTGCGCAGATTTTATACACTCAACATACCAACGCAGCTGTAAAGTCTGAATCAAAGCCATTTCTTCCGCACATGGCGTTTTCAGTAATGATGATACGAATGTAACCTACCTGGTCTGGTATATTGTTGAATATGTTTTTTATGGCAAATGGAGTACCAGTTAATACCATATAGCTAGATACAATCAAAGATGCAGTCTTTAAGAAACATAAACATTTACATACAATTTCAGAGACCACACACAATCAATGTTGTCAGCAAGAAAAATAGTAAAATTCGAATTTCCCGCCAAAAACGTTATGTATTAAGCATAGATAAAAACCATTGAAAAGAGCACAAAAAGGCGGCTCTATTGCCGGTAACCTGGTTTCAATCGGTTTAACGGTGCCCGAGATACAACTGCCCAAACTATGCAGTGCATATGGTATTTTTCGTTCCGGGACCTTGATTTTCAACTTTCAACCTCAATTTTCTCAATTTGCGGTACAAAGCGATTTTGCTCATTTTTTTATATGTTGTAGAGAAAAGATAGCGCTACATTTTTAGGACATCTCTAGACCTGTCCGGACTCTAGGTTTCCTGGAATCAGCCCCCCAGTGGAGCAGAAAAAAGTTTTTTTTCGAAAAAATAATTTTGAATCACTCAGCCTGATCGAGTGTGACGCGAGAATTTCAAAAATGCCATTCCCAACTCGCTACGACGAAAAGTAAGCGAGTTATTGCCGAAAAACCGAAAATTTCTGATTTTTCTAATTCCGGAACCGGGTCCTCCCGGAAGCTGAAAATTGCAGGTAATGTTTCTTACATCAATATATGTGTGCATGCAAAATTTGGGCCAAATCGGAGAACCTCGCCTCAAAGTTGTCCGCCACGGGTCGTCAGTAACTTA
>JASANB010001337.1:0-93274 GCA_030248155.1 Sabatieria punctata
TGAAGGAAAATCACAGCTTCACCTTCTCCCACTCCGAATCGGCCGATTCTCGGGATAGTACTTCGGCGGGACGATTTGAAGTGGATCGAAGTGGTGTGCCTGGAAGGAGAGAGCATGTCGAAGAGGTTCAGAAGCTAGAAGCATGGGAATCGTGGAAAGCTGAAAGAAAATCATGGCTTCACCTTCTCCCACTCTGAATCGGCCGATTCTCGGGATAGTACTTCGGCGGGACGATTTGAGGTGGATCGAAGTGGTGTGCCAGGAAGGCCCGAGCCTGGCGAAGACGGTGAGAAGCGAGACGCATGGGAATCGTGGAAAGCTGAAGGAAAATCACAGCTTCACCTTCTCCCACTCCGAATCGGCCGATTCTCGGGATAGTACTTCGGCGGGACGATTTGAAGTGAATCGAAGTGGTGTGCCTGGAAGGAGAGAGCATGTCGAAGAAGTTGAGAAGCTAGAAGCATGGGAATCGTGGAAAGCTGAAGGAAAATCACAGCTTCACCTTCTCCCACTCCGAATCGGCCGATTCTCGGGATAGTACTTCGGCGGGACGATTTGAAGTGAATCGAAGTGGTGTGTCTGGAAGGAGAGAGCATGTCGAAGAGGTTCAGAAGCTAGAAGCATGGGAATCGTGGAAACCTGAAGGAAAATCACAGCTTCACCTTCTTCCACTCTGAATCGGCCGATTCTCGGGATAGTACTTCGGCGGGGCGATTTGAAGTGGATGGAAGTGGTGTGTCTGGAAGGAGAGAGCATATCGAAACAGTATGGAAGCTAGAAGACTTAAAACAATGGTAAGATGAAGGAAAATCGGCAGCTTCACCTTCTTCCACTTCCGAATCGGTCGATTCCCGGGATAGTACTTCGGCGAAGATCGGTGAGATGCGAATCGTGAGTGGCGGGCCGGATGATCGAAGTGGTTCTGGTACGATCTGGAAGGCAGCGAATGGCAGAGGTGGCCTGGAGGCTGAAGACGATTTAGGTTCAGTAGAAGGTGCCAGTACTTGAGTGATTTGAATTTGGCGCACTTCTTACCGATGACAAGTGTTCCCGGTTAGAGTCCCAGCACGAAAACTCACAACATTCGGTCCTGTCATGGGAGGGCCTGATTTTTGGGCCAAAAATCGCTAATTTGGGCTGAAATACAGCTAAAAAGTGCTGTTTTACCGGCGATTTTGGTAATTTCTGTGTCTGAAATTGCAAAAAAACGCAAAAATTTGCTCAAAAATTACTTGCCAGAAAAATCGGAGGGGGGTCGGAAAAATCGTCTCGGTCTCGAGGGGGGTCCCTATCCGGGGGGTCTGGCCTAAGTCGGGTGGGGGGCAGACCCCCCAGACCCCCCTGTTACATGTATGCCTGAGGCCTCGATCGAAAGGGTACCATATATGGTACCGTTTCCATATATGGTACCGGTACCATATATGGTACCACCTGAGGCCTCAATCGAAAGGGTACCATATATGGTACCGTTTCCATATATGGTACCGTTTCCATATATGGTACCGTTTCCATATATGGTACCGGTACCATATATGGTACCACCTGAGGCCTCGATCGAAAGGGTACCATATATGGTACCGGTACCATATATGGTACCGTTTCCATATATGGTACCGTTTCCATATATGGTACCGGTACCATATATGGTACCACCTGAGGCCTCGATCGAAAGGGTACCATATATGGTAACGGTACCATATATGGTACCCCTTATGATTTGATCGAAGGGGTACCATATATGGTACCTGTTACCGTATATGGTACCGGTTCCATATATGGTACCGTTTCCATATATGGTACCGGTACCATATATGGTACCACCTGAGGCCTCGATCGAAGGGGTACCATATATGGTACCGGTACCATACAGTAGTGCACAAAAAAAATGTCCTCTCCACTTTTTCGGGTTCACTAAAATCACTGTTTTTCACTCAATTCTCAACGAATTTGAACCAAATTTTCAGGGTAGGTGCCCAATTAGTCCAGCTACTTGTGTTACAGTTTCGGCGCGAAAATTCAAATTTTGGCGGGAAATTTAAACGAAAATGCGAAAATCATATGGTCTCATAAAAACGGCTCTTACTCAAGAAATACAAAAGCTACGCCCGTGAAATCACGGCCGCTTATAGACCCAATATAGTGCAATTTTCTGGGGAAGTTTCAAAATCCTCGCTCAAAGTACGCGCGAGAATCCGATTTTCAAATTTGGCAAAAAATCGGAATTTATCCATTTTCCAAAGCTAACATTTTGAGGTTCACTGAAATTGCCCGTTTTCAGTCAATTCTCTGCCAATCTGAACCAGATTTGCAGAGTACGTGCCCAATGGGTCTGACTAACTCTGCTAGAATTTGGGCGCGAAAATTCAAGTTTTGGCGGGAAATTTAAACGAATATGTGAATATCATAAAATGGTTTCATAAAAACGGCTCTTACTCAAGAAATACAAAAGCTATTCTTGTGAAATCATGGCCGCTTATAGACCAAACATAGTGCAGTTTTATGTAGAAGTTTCAAAATCCTCGCTCAAAGTACGCGCGAGAATCCGATTTTCAAAGTTGGCAGAAAATCGGGATTTATCCATTTCCAAAGCTAACATTTTGAGGTTCACTAAAATTGCCCGTTTTCAGTCAATTCTCTGCCAATCTGAACTAAATTTGCAGAATAGGTGTCCAGTGGGTCTGGTTAACTCTGCTAGAATTTCGGCGCGAAAATTCGAATGTTGGCGGGAAATTTAAACTACAAAGTATCCTGCAAAAATTGTTCTTACTAATGTTTAAATTTCCCGCCAACATCTGAATTTTCGCGCCGAAATTCTAGCAGAGCCAGATCCATTGGGCACCTATTCTGCAAATCTGGTTCAGATTGGCAGAGAATTGACTGAAAACGGGCAATTTTAGTGAACCTCAAAATGTTAGCTTTGGAAATGGATAAATTCCGATTTTCAGCCATTTTTGAGAATCGGATTCTGGCGCGTACTTTGAGCGAGGGTTTTGAAACTTCTGCATAAAATTGCACTATATTGGGTCAACAAGCGGCCATGATTTCACCAGAATAGCTTTTGTATTTCTTGAGTAAGAGCCGTTTTTATGAGACCATTTTATGATATTCACATATTCGTTTAAATTTCCCGCCAAAATTTGAATTTTCGCGCTCAAATTCTAGCAGAGTTAGCCAGAACCATTGGGCACGTACTCTGCAAATTTGGTTCAAATGGGCAGAGAATTGACTGAAAACGGGCAATTTTAGTGAACCTCAAAATGTTAGCTTTGGAAATGATGATAAATCCCGATTTTTTGCCAAATTTGAAAATCGGATTCTCGCGCGTACTTTGAGCGAGGATTTTGAAACTTCCACAGAAAATTGCACTATATTGGGTCTATAAGCGGCCGTGATTTCACGGGCGTAGCTTTTGTATTTCTTGAGTAAGAGCCGTTTTTATGAGACCATATGATTTTCGCATTTTCGTTTAAATTTCCCGCCAAAATTTGAATTTTCGCGCCGAAACTGTAACACAAGTAGCCGAACTAATTGGGCACCTACCCTGAAAATTTGGTTCAATTTCGTTGAGAATTGAGTGAAAAACAGTGATTTTAGTGAACCCGAAAAAGTGGAGAGGACATTTTTTTTGTGCACTACTGTATATGGTACCAGTACCATATAAGGAAGCGGTACCATATATGGTACCACTTGAAGGTGCACCGGTACCATATATGGTACCGTTTCCATATATGTGTACTGATACCATATATGTTGTTATTTCCCTGACTGTAAGAGGCACTTACTTTTTCGCCTGTGACTGAATGTCGATAAAGGAGTGGATGAAAATGAAGACCTTTTTGTTGGATGTTTATGATTCGTACCCACAACCGGTCCCACCTGTCATACAACACGATGGGTACGGCTTCCAGAAAATCATGCCAATAGATAAATCTAAACCATCACGGCTAAATAAATACCAACGAATAGTCGCAGAAATGCCCTCTGCATTGCAGCTGAAAAGGCCAAACCCACCTCACCAACCACACCCCTAACAGTGGGTACTACTGGGCACTTATTTTTGGTTCGCAGGTAAAGGTAATAGGCTAATAATACTGCCCGGTCCTAGAACATGTAAGTTTTCGTACATATTCTGTGTCCTGTTGGATAAATAGACTAAATAAATAACTAACTTAATGGTTGCCCCTTCACTGGGAATGAGCTGAAACTGAATAACCGTGTAAGCAGTGGTTTCGGCCAAGCCGCAGCTGTCAACGTGCCAGTCCATGCCCACGTGTGTTGCCTTCGCCTGCGTAATTGGAGACACGCTGCACATGTCTGGAAAGCGGTTAAATCTGACAAGATGCATGGTAAATGCTCCATACGTACGTCCAATACGTAGTGTATATGTCTATTGCTCAGAGAACCTGCATGTGACTACTGTTGTTTGGGTATGGGGTTTTCAGGAATCGGTTCGGTATGGGTAGGTATTTTTCGGCATACCCAGGAATCGGTTCGGTATGGGTAGGTATTCGCAAAAATACCGGTATACCGGTATTTATTCGGTATTTGCTGAAAATGTTTTCCAAAGTCAAAACATTGAATTTCCCATTTACAAGGCCATGGATTTAGTCATTTCCAAGGTCAGAGGCTAGAAAATTCATAAAAAACAACGGTATTTACATTTTTAGGAATTTTTTGAATCTTTTTAGTTTCACTGAAGTGAAAATCGTTTCTGTAAATAATTTTGGCTGAGAGAAATGCTTCCATTGTACTGTAGTTTTAAGGCCTACTAGTGTACAGTATGAAGATCTAATCAGCAGTAGCAAAACGCTGGGGTATTTTGTTGATTGTGATTGTACTGTACATCAAGTACATGGAGACTTGATTATTATGCAGCACTGTAAGGTTTAGCGAAAACTAGGCAAACGCTTTCTAATGACAAAGCAAGTTTGGGACAGGGAGTAGGATGGATGGATGGATGGATTGTCCGGGCGGGGCCGCCGTAACCCCTGCGTTAGGCCACACTGCGGGCCCATCACGCACACCCTTCCTTCGCTACATATTAGCCTAAACACAAGCTCGGTGTCAGCCTAGTCGGGTCTCAGTGGTAGCTGTTCCCGTTCCATATGTCTCACTCAACACATGTGTGGTTGCTATTGTAGCTTTTAGAGGTGCTTAGGCACCTCCAGTCAGTTCCCATTTACCTACTCGCTGTCACCAGCTTTCGGTGGCCTCGGTTGGGCTTTGTGCCGACGACCAACTCTCTGCGGCAAGAAACTTGCCGTGCCGAGAGGATGAACGCACGACGTCGCGCACAGTAGCTATGCGGCCTAAACCACTATACCAACTGTGCCGGCAACAGGGAGTAGGGTCAGAGGACTAAAAATCCTTCAAATACGATATTTTGAAAGGATATCGTAATAGAATGTGTTTCTGCATACCCCAAAAATGCAAAATTACAAAGAAAACATTGTGATCATACAGAATTTTCGATAAAAATTGCACTAAGCTGGACAAAAAATACCGATTCCCAAATACCTGGGTATTCCCAAAATAATCGGTATACCGGGTATGGGTATTTATTAAAATACCTGGAATCGGTAGGTATTTATTGGGTAGGTATTCCCAAAAATACCGATTTTTCGGTATGGGTTCGGTATACCCAATCAACAGTACATGTGACTAGGGATGTAAAAAATTAATTTAGTTCTCTAACTGAAATTCGAATAATTGGCCCGTTTTTAATTTTAATCCAATTAATTTAATTTAATTGAAATTCAAAAGTTGGGCCATAATTTAATTGAAATTCGTCTAGAATTTCAATTATATTTATAATTATTTCCTGTGATGAATGTAAGGAAATGCGTAAGTATTACAGGTGCTAATGACTTCAAACAAAAACCTATTTAGGCTTTGTCACCTATTTTATACTGATCTCACTTTGTTTTGTAATATTTTACGCTCTGCTTTTCTTTCTGTAGTTCAGAAAATTAATAACAGTGATTTTTAAATAATCGTCTGTTTACTCCCCCTTTTCAGCGAAGGTACCTACATTGTAGGAAGTGATGTTTGGTCAAAAATGCTGAAAACCTAGATTGTGTACTGATATATTGATTGAATGAACTACCAGTAAATTTACCCCCAGAATGCCATGTTGTCCGTTTTTAAAAAGGTAACTTTTTAAAACTATTGTTGTGCGGTTGGGCCATTATTTAGGGGGAGGTTATATGGAAAGACCCGGTACCTGTATTCTGAGACCAGTAAAGCAGAGTGCTGAGTAGTGTACCTAGGGTACAATTACTATACCCAGGGTACTTGTTTTGGAGACAGATTTTATGATTAACTTCACCTGAATTTCTTTAGATTATGGTAGCAAACGGGAAACAAAAGCGTTTCAATACTGTCATTTTCATGTACATATTCTTGCTGATTGATTTCGAGGAAAAACCTCAATACTAAATCATTGATTAACACATACTTCTCAGGATTCTTAGGATGGTGAATGATTCCGCCCTCTTGTAACGGACCTAACCACCGTGCGACATTCAGATGTATTTTGTAAGAGAGACATTGTTGGCTTCGAAACACAAGCAAGTGACGAGTGGCAGCCAGTTGGTTCACTACACCAATATCAGCTATGCTAACAGGCTTGCCAAAATCGAAACCCAATATTTCAACTCCGATTGGCAGAGTTTTTGTCTTCAGTTTCAATAGTTGAGGCACTCCCTCGGTACAAAGAGTAGTAAGCGTAAGAAAGGACGCAAAAATCTCTAAGCACAGTAGTGCATTCATCGGTTGACTTGTTATGCCAGACCACTTAGGGGCCGTTCATAAACGACGTCGTTCCAAAATCCCGATTTTTCGGACCCCCCCCCCCCCCAAAATCGCCTTGCGTCGTTTCTTGGGGACCCCCCCCCCCCACGGCGTCGTCGTTTTCGGTTTACCCCCCCCCCCAATAAAACGGCAGTACATAGAGTACTGTGACGTTTTCTTGTTACCATACTGCACAATCAATAGAATAAATCCCTACAACCGCTCTGGGAAGCTTTTCTGTATGGAGAAACGTTTGATAGAATGTGCATAAATCGAAAATAATGTAATTGAAGTACCCTAAAATTCCGAAAAAAGCGACGTCGTTTTTTGCTAACCCCCTCCCCCTCCTGGTGCGTCGTCTATCGTCGCATTTCAGCCGACCCCCCCTCCCCCCCTCTGGAACGACGTCGTTTATGAACGGCCCCTTAACTACAGTCAGTCAGTATGTCAGTAATTTAGTTAGAATAAAACTGTCTAGTAAAGGAACTCGTTCTATAACGTACGTAATAATTGCTGCAGACATTGTATACATAATGTTAGAGTTCTTTGTCTGTCTTATTAAAGACACTGTATTTCTGTCTTCCTGTATAGGCTGCAACAATAACGTAACGGATTTTCAGTGCACAAGTTTTGTTAGAAAAACAGGCTCTTATAAATACAATGGTGGACAAAAAACGTCAGGGCTTTCTTTGGAGTTTTCTGACTAACTTCAAATACAGGGTGTCTCAAAAAAAATGATCACATTTCTTTTTACTGCGATTTCTGGAAATATTGACCAAATGGGCTGAAATTTGGACTATAGGTGCCGAAATTCGGGGAATTTTATGTGTTAAAATTTGGTGCACAAGGCTTGACTCATTCACGAGAAATTTCAAAAAAAGTGAAATTTGTTAAATCAATAGTGAAAGCCGGTCACCGAAAAAATGATCACATTTCTTTTCACTGCCATTTCCGCAATTATTGACCAAATAGGCTGAAATTTGGATCATAGGTGCCAAAAATCGGGGAATTTTATGTGTTAAAGTTTGGTGCACTTAGGCTTGACTGATTCTCAAGAAATTTAAAAAAAAGTGAAATTTGGTAATTTCAATAGCGAAAGCAGGTCACCGAAAAAACGTTACATTACATTATCGCCTAAACTCTAACGATAGCGTTGGAGTTCATGCGTCAACTTTTTACACACTAATTACCCTGAACTTCTGCGTTTACACTCCAAATTTCATCCAATTCCGACAAAGATTAGAAAAGATACAGGAAAAGGAAATGTTTCCATTTTTCGGTGACCGGCTTTCACTATTGAATTTAACAAATTTCACTTTTTTTGAAATTTCTCGGGAATGAGTCAAGCCTAGTGCACCAAACTTTAACACATAAAATTCCCTGAATTTTCGCACCTACGATCCAAATTTCAGCCTATTTGGTCAATACTTGCAGAAATGGCAGTGAAAAGAAATGTGATCATTTTTTCGGTGAGCGGCTTTCACTATTGATTTAACAAATTTCACTTTTTTTGAAATTTCTCGTGAATGAGTCAAGCCTTGTGCGCCAAATTTTAACACATAAAATTCCCCGAATTGTGGCACCTATGGTCCAAATTTTCAGCCTATTTTGTCGAAATTTGCGGAAATGGCAGTCAAAAGAAATGTGATCATTTTTTTGAGACACCCTGTAGTTTGTTCGTTCATTCGTTCGTTTGTTCGATTGTTCGTTCATTCGTTCGTTCGTTCATTCGATTGTTCGTTCGATTGTTCATTCATTCGTTCTTCGTTTGTTTGTTTGTTCGTTCGTTCGTTCGATCGTCTGTTCGTCTGTTCGTCTGTTTGTTTGTTTGTTTGTTCGTTCGTTCGTTCGTTCGTTCGTTCGTTCGTTCGTTCGTTCGTTCGTTCGTTCGTTCGTTCGTTCGTTCGTTCGTTCGTTTGTTTGTTTGTTTGTTTGTTTGTTTGTTTGTTTGTTTGTTTGTTTGTTTGTTTGTTGTTGAAGTTGAAAGTTGGTGCACTGATACCCCTTGATGAGTTGTTAAACCACTGCAAAGGAATATCGAATTCGACGCTCCACGCTCGAGATATAAGCCCGCGAAAATCGGCTCTCTTAACTATGGGACCAAAATTTCAAACTCGCATTTCTAACTTACCAGTTGGACTTTGAAGTTGAAAATTGTGGATTTTACATAACTTTTTGAGTACTTTAAGATTACGTAGTTCAATTTCACTTTTGAGGAAAAAAATTTTTTTCGGCCTCCTTTGGCGCCCCATAGCTCGACTGGAACCCCCCTAGTCATATCTTTTTATTTCAGATTATTGTAGCGCTATCAATTAGCTACGTGTTGGTATAAAATACGTCGAGCCAGCTGCCCGCGTTTTTGAGAAATGTGGCTTCAAAGTTGAAAAACCCCAGACTTTTGCATTATTTTTTGAGCATAAAATTTCAAACTCTGATTTCTAACCTACCAGTTGGAGTTTGAAGTTAAAAATTATAGCTTTTACACAACTTTTTGAGTACTTTAAGATTACGCAGTCCAATTTCACTTTTGAGGAAAAAATTTTTTTCGACCTCCTTTGGCGCCCCATAGCTCGTCTGCAACACCCCCTAGTCATATCTTTTTATTGCAGATTATTGTAGCGCTATCAATTAGCTACGTTTTGGTACAAAATACGTCGAGCCAGCTGCCCGCGTTTTTGAGAAATATGGCTTCAAATTTGAAAAACCCCGAATTTTTGCATTATTTTTTGTGCATAAAATTTCCAACTCGCATTTCTAACTTACCAGTTGGAGTTTGAAGTTGAAAATTGTGGATTTTACATAACTTTTTGAGTACTTTAAGATTACGTAGTCCAATTTCACTTTTAAGGAAAAAAAATTTTTTCGGCCCCCTTTGGCGCCCCATAGCTCGTCTGCAACCCCCCTAGTTATATCTTTTTATTTCAGATTCTTGTAGCGCTATCAATTAGCTACCTTTTGGTATAAAATACGTCCAGCCAGCTGCCCGCGTTTTTCAGAAATGTGGCTTCAAACCCCGAATTTTTGCATTATTTTTTGTGCATAAAATTTCCAACTCTGATTTCTAACCTACCAGTTGGAGTTTGAAGTTAAAAATTATAGCTTTTACACAACTTTTTGAGTACTTTAAGATTACGCAGTCCAATTTCGCTTTTGAGTAAAAAAATTTTTTAGACCTCCTTTGGCGCCCTATAGCTCGTCTGCAGCCCCCTTAGTAGGGATTAGGGATGCAACCGAATACAAAAATACCGAATACCGAATACCGAATACCGAAGCGGATTTTCGGAACCGAATAATACCGAATTATACCGAATAATACCGAATATTGATGATTCGCAGCGCGATTGCAAAAATATACTGTCTAACTACTATTTCTTGTTTTTTGCAGAACTTTTTATGCTAAAAAAGCTGTAGAGTGACGTATTGTTTGAATGCTATAGATTTATCCATGCCTATAACTAAAACTATTTGGTTGTTCTGCTGACGGTAAAGGACGAGTACAAAATTTGCGAACAAACAATTTCAAGAGGCGCGAGTTAGGCCACCACAAGTGCCCTGATTAATCATGTGAAGTCACAGCACAAAGACACTTCCGCGTATATATCCTCCTATTATCGCCACATGGTGGAGATTTCATAAAAACACTTGCCCCTAAGCCTGAGCCTAAGCCTGAAGCTAAGCCTAAGCATAAAACCGAAGCTTAAAGTTGGTTTGACAGTGGGTTGGGCGAATGGGTTTTCTCAATTATCTGGAATGTAGCGGATAACAGGAAGATGTTTACGCGCGAATCACAAACGCATACAGAAAGTTGGAGGAAGGGAGCATCCATCGGGTACTACTGTAAGCACCGGGGCCGGCAGCGTAGGCATACAACTCAGATTGGATGAATCGTTTGAAAAGATAGATAGGATTTTACACGTAGTATTTGGTAGATAAAACAAGCGCTTAGGTTAAGAAGTGGAAATCTGACAGCGTAGTCTACTGGGAACAGAGAGGCCGAAATGTTGTTGTTTATTATTATGTAATAGTTAAACCTTGACCTTGAAGTTCGTTGACTTTTTGTATGAATATAGTCATTGTTTGCCAAAATTTTAGCATAGTAAATGAACAGAGAGATGTAAAAGAAGAAATATCTCGGTGATTTCTGCACAAATTTAAGCAAAACAGTGCAATTTTAACGGTTTTACAATATTCGGTATTATTCGGTATTATTCGGTTTGAAAAATACCGAATTCGAATACCGAATTCGAATAGTACTAGTAACCGAATTATTCGGTTCATACCGAATAATACCGAACTTCGGTTGCATCCCTAGTAGGGATGGCCAAAGCACGTCCGCGCGGCGCGGAATAGAAAATACAAAATTATAGCCAAAAAGTGGTCCAAAACGGTTTTTGCATCTTCAAGCGCAAATGCTTTTTTGTGTTCCGTTATTGATAGGGGGATGTGATGTATTTATATGAAACAGAGTGTGAGCTATCGAATAAGATGCATTTTGAATCATAATTCGGCCGTTAAAGGGCATTTTCCTCTCGAAAACTGAATTCGTCGTTTTTCCATGGCCATTTTCTGCTAAAAGGAGAGTTGATTCAAATTTTGTTCAACCGGATTTAAAATCAGCGCAACTTGTTACCTATATATCACTGCTTTTTTTCTTTCCGCACTTCGGCATGGTCCCCACAAATTTGATTCTTTCTTAACTACTGAAAATGGACATTTTCGTGGATTTTTTTCATGTTCCTCGTTCTTGTGAAAAAACGACGAATTCAGCGCAATATGTTCAATCGGTTCCGTGTACAGTAGACTTCAAACTTTCGAATGATATAAGAATTTGCTCTCTGTTCTTTGCCGTTAACCCCACAAACGGTGTTGAAGTTTCTGTAACCCTTAATTTTTGCCATTTCAGGCTTTTATTGTACCCAACACTTGCAATCATACTTTTTCGCATTAATTTAGCTGGGCGACGAATATTCACATCTTTCTAGTAGATTTTAAACAATCAAGTTGGTTTCACTTTCGTAACTCGCGCCATAGAAAATCAGCCACCGCTGGGACGGCGACCAAGTTATAAAGGCTACACGTCTTTTCCTCGCGGACAGTTCCTCGCGCGACAGTTCCTCGCCGACTTTTCCTCGCGCGACATTTCCTCGCTACGACTTTTCCTCGTGCGACTTTTCCTCGTAGGAATAAATATTCCGAGCCAACAGTATGTTCTTATTAAGCCTACGTAGGGCACAGGTCAGTTGGCCGGCAGTTTTATACAATCTATTGGTATGCTTTGGCTCCATGCACCCTCTTACTTACTGCCATGTGCCCAGCAAAACGGAAGACATCTACCAGTGGATGCTGGTAGCTTCAACCTGGGCTGTCCCCTATCGTTATCATGACAGATTTCGAGCTGTCTGCTGGTCATGTCCTCCCAAACCCCGTGTACACAATGAGCGCATCAACAAGCGTTGTCTCCGATTATCGCAACCGCCGCCTGGTTGACTATCTTAGAGGGATCGCTCATAACTTTTCGCAGTGTGTAGCATGTGTATGTTATTCGGCTTTAGATAACAGCCAAAACGTTGTTATTCCGTACTGTACAAAAAAGATAAAACGTTTTTATTCATACGAGGAAAAGTCGTGCGAGGAATAGTCGCGCTGGGAAAAGTCGTAGCTAGGAAAAGTCGCGCGAGGAAAAGTCGGCGAGGAACTGTCGCGCGAGGAACTGTCCGCGAGGAAAAGACGTGATACCAGTTATAAACACTAATTTACGCTATTTGACCCACGCGGCTGTTTTGAACCCGCATTTCTCCGATTCTTCATGAAATTAAGTGTGGTTTTTTGCGTAAATAATTGCATCCGGTCATGCTATTGCCGTTTTAGCATAAATTTTTGCTTGTAGCGCGAGTCAGTCAAATCTGTTGCCCATATTTTAAAATGGTACCAAGTGCGCCATACAAAAGTTCTTCGCAGACGGACGATTTTAGATCGCATTTTTCTAATTATTCATTGAATCAAGTGCGGTTTTTTGCGTAAATTATCGCATCCGGTCATGTTATCGGCGGTTTTAGCATAATTATTTTGCTGTAGCGTGAATTTTTGAAAACCATTGGCCATACCTACCCTTAGTCATATCTTTTTATTTCAGATTATTGTAGCGCTATCAATTAGCTACCTTTTGGTATAAAGTACGTCGAGCCAGCTGCCCGCGTTTTTTTTGAGAAATATTCACTCTAATTATGAAGAGACAAGGTTTTTTAGTTTAGTTTCAGCAACAGATTTATATTCATCTTCATCATCTTCTTGCATAGCACTTCTTGCTGTCACATAGTTTTGCCATACTATGTCATCAACGCTTTCATAGATTTCGTCTGAGTCAAATTCGAAACGATTCACATAAGCGTAAGTCACGGAATTTTCTGGAGTCTCTGACTCCATTTCTGGGTCAAGCACTTCTGGAACAATTTCAGAAACTTCTGAACTCGCACTTGTTGTTGTGGTGGTGGTGATGCCTTTTGGGGTTGGCTGCATATGAACAGTAATGCTATTGCGATACAGTGTGGACCACATCTTCATAAATGTAACAAAATCCCTAATCCCCAATCCCTCCCTAAATCAGAGTTGGAAATTTTGTGCACAAAAAATAATGCAGAAATTCGGGGTTTTTCAACTTTGAAGCCACATTTCTCAAAAACGCGGGCAGCTGGCTCCAAAACGTTTGTTTGTTTTGTACCAAAACGTTGCTAATTGATAGCGCTGCAATAATCTGCAATAAAAAGATATGACTAGGGGGGTTGCAGACGAGCTATGGGGCGCCAAAGGAGGTCGAAAAAAATTTTTTCTTCAAAAGTGAAATTGGACTACATAATCTTAAAGTACTCAAAAAGTTGTGTAAAAACTATAATTTTTAACTTCAAAGTCCTACTGGTAGGTTAGAAATCAGAGTTGGAAATTTTATGCACAAAAAATAATGCAAAAATTCGGGGTTTTTCAAATTTGAAGCCATATTTCTCAAAAACGCGGGCAGCTGGCTCGACGTATTTTATACCAAAAGGTACAGGGTGTCTCAAAAAAAATGATCACATTTCTTTTTACTGCCATTTCCGCAAATTTTGACCAAATAGGCTGAAATTTGGACTATAGGTGCCACAATTCGGGGAATTTTATGTGTTAAAGTTTGGTGCACTAGGCTTGACTCATTCCCGAGAAATTTCAAAAAAAGTGAAATTTGTTAAATCAATAGTGAAAGCCGGTCACCGAAAAAATGATCACATTTCTTTTCACTGCCATTTCCGTAAATTTTGACCAAATAGGCTGAAATTTGGATCATAGATGCCAAAATTCGGGGAATTTTATATGTTAAAGTTTGGTGCACTAGGCTTGACTATTTCTCGAGAAATTTCAAAAAAGTGAAATTTGGTAATTTCAATAGCGAAAGCCGGTCACGGAAAAAACGTTACATTACATTATCGCCTAAACTCCAACGATAGCGTTGGAGTTCATGTGTCAACTTTTTACACATGAATTACCCTGAGCTTTTGCGTTTACACTCCAAATTTCATCCAATTCTGACAAAAATTAGAAAAGACACAGGAAAAGGAAATGTTTCCATTTTTCGTGCCCGGCTTTCACTATTGAAATTACCAAATTTCACTTTTTTTTAAATTTCTCGGGAATGAGTCAAGCCTAGTGCACCAAATTTTAACACATAAAATTCCCCGAATTTTGGCAGCTATGGTCCAAATTTCAGCCTATTTGGTCAAAATTTGCGGAAATGGCAGTAAAAAGAAATGTGATCATTTTTTTGAGACACCCTGTAGCTAATTGATAGCGCTACAAGAATCTGAAATAAAAAGATATGACTAGGGGGGGTTGCAGACGAGCTATGGGGCGCCAAAGGAGGCCGAAAAAAATTTTTTTCCTCAAAAGTGAAATTGGACTACGTAATCTTAAAGTACTCAAAAAGTTGTGTAAAAGCTATAATTTTCAACTTCAAACTCCAACTGGTAGGTTAGAAATCAGAGTTGGAAATTTTATGCTCAAAAAATAATGCAAAAATTCGGGGTTTGAAGCCACATTTCTGAAAAACGCGGGCAGCTGGCTCGACGTATTTTATACCAACACATAGCTAATTGATAGCGCTACAATAATCTGAAATAAAAAGATATGACTAGGGGGGGTTGCAGACGAGCTATGGGGCGCCAAAGGAGGTCGAAAAAAATTTTTTCCTCAAAAGTGAAATTGGACTACGTAATCTTAAAGTACTCAAAAAGTTATGTAAAATCCACAATTTTCAACTTCAAACTCCAACTGGTAAGTTAGAAATGCGAGTTTGAAATTTTGGTCCCATAGTCAAGAGAGCCGATTTTCGCGGGCTTATATCTCGAGCGTGGAGCGTCGAATTCGATATTCCTTTGCAGTGGTTTAACAACTCATCAAGGGGTATCAGTGCACCAACTTTCAACTTCCTGCGCCAAAGTTTCAATTTTGGGTCTGAAGAATGAGACTCGATCGGTTCAAAGACTGACTCTTAAATCCACCGCATAAATTTTTCCGTATCGTGCCTGGTTAGCGAGTTACTTTTTGAAATGTACGAAAAATGGCAACAATGCACCCTTCATTTTTTGCAAGTATTCGCCTATAACTCCAGCCATGGAAGTTTGGGAGGGCTGGAACTTGCTTCTAAAGTTGCATAACACTTTCCCAAAAATAATCCACACAAATTGGTCAAAATCCCTGGGGGCAGCGAGGGGGGGTTTGGCCCCTCAAAGGTCTCCGGAAAAATTTTTTGTTCAAAATTAAAAGTAAAGTAGTGGATCTGATGCAGTTTGAGGCGCTCATTTCAAGTATAAAGTCCGTTTGGCTAGACTCAGCTTGGATCGGAAGATATTCAAGTCCAAAATTCCGCAAATCAATGCCCGCCTGGTGACCGTATCTTTTGATAGCAAGCCTAAATCGAGTAACGGTACAGTTTTCTAGACCTATTTTGGCCTGCTGAGTTAAAAACTAACTTCATTTTTGGGCTACAACCGCTGTTTCGGGAGTTATGGCTAGTGATGTAAAAAATTAATTTAATTGTAATTGAAATTCGCATAATTGGCCCGTTTTTAATTTCAATTCAATTAATTTAATTTAATTGAAATTCAAAAGTTGGGCCATAATTTAATCGTAATTGAATTGAAATTCACCTGGAATTTCAATTATATTTTCAATTATTTCCTGTGGTGAATGTAAGGAAATACGTAAGTATTAGAGAGTATTTGAAAATGACTTCGAACAAAAATCTATCTATCACCTATCAGCTCTTTACCACTGACCTCGGATGGATGGATGGATTTTCTCGGCGGGGCCGTAGCCCCTGCGTACTGTTGCTATGGGTATTCGAATTTGAATTGGGTATGGGTATGGGTAGGTATTTTTTAAAATACCCATACCCGGGTATGGGTATGGGTAGGTATTTTAAAAATACCCGGGTATCGGGTATAAATCGGGTATTTTTCATTAAAATCACGAAATTTCCAAAAAAATGCCAAATTTCAATAGGTTATGCAAAATACATAGTTTTCTTTAAATCTGCTTTTGAACAACAATTATGTACCCAACAGATGATGTAGTAGCCGCTACAGTTTTCTTTACAGTTACTGGAACAGTTGATAATTTTTGAACACTTTGTTTGTAGACTAACATTGGCAAAAAAACCGAATCAGCTAGTGTTCCGACGATATCAAAACTTGTCGATATTCGATATCGATATCGATATCGATATTTTCAGCTCAATATCGATCGATATCGATATCGATATCGATATTTCTAGTTAAACAAGAAAATGTGAAAATTTAAAAGAGCAAACTGCTCTCACTGCTTATCAGTCACAAGCACTGATGCAATCAGCGATCTGATATCAATTAAGTAGGGAATTGCAGAAAAGTAGTGGCCCTTCTGAAGCCCTTCAATGAAACGGTTGACCTCTCTGGCCGATGCCCCACCCTCATTAGGCAAAAATGAGCTTAGACAGAATAGCGTATTTTAACTTATTTTAATGACAAATAAGCCAAAAAGCTTGACTTTAGTAAAAATCCGACTTTTTTCCTGGCGATCCTTTCAACCACCCATCAGCCCCGCGGTACCCCCGCAGGATTTGAAAATTTGCCACCCCTCAGCCAAAATGCTAGTCCATGTCTGCTTCTGCCCTGCTGCTTCAAGTCTGCGGAGTGAGCAGCTCTTCAGTGTTGCTGCAGGCAGACGTTTAAGAACCTAAGCGTTGCTGTCTAAATGCTGAGAGTGCCGAGAAATTGATGTTTCTGAAAACTATCATGCCACTGTTAGGTTTTGACTATACCATCGATTTTTAGTTGTGCAGGAAAAACTGGTTTTTGTTTTTTCCTACTTTTCCGCACACAAAAATATCGAAAATATCGATGCGAAATATCGCGATATCGATATCGATATCGATATTGGAAAAAGGGTCGATATATCGACTTTTCGATATCGATATCGATATATCGTCGGAACCCTAGAATCAGCTTTCAGGAGTAATTTTGAATACTTTACTTAGTAGTACTTTCTGACTTTCGGTCAAGAACATTAGTACAAAGTTGTATAAAAATTTCAGTTTGCTGTAAATACTTCCCTCAGGATCAATAGACCAAATGCGTACAATGTATGTAGAAATGCTGTAATCATACATGTAACAGGGGGTCTGGCTGGGGGTCACGGCCCCCACCCGACTTAGGCCAGATCCCTCAGATGGGGACTCCCCCCAAAAAAAACGATTTTCCCGATTTTCGCCCTCCAATTAGTTTGGCAAGCAACTTTTTGCAAATTTTTGCAATTTCAGACACAAAAATTGCCTGAAAAACAGCCATCTTTAGCTGTATTTCAGCCGAAATTAGTGATTTTGACGATTTTTAGCCCAAAAATCGCGATTTTGGCGATTTTTGAGCGTTTTTAGTGCCCAACGCCTCCCTAAAATTTGGGCTCAGACCTCCCCAATCCTCCCACCCCTTCGGCCTGTTACATGTATGGCTCTAAGCTACTAAGTCCAGCTAAATTACTAGCCTAGTAGAACAGTACTTATCCTTGAAAGTGATCGCCGCAAAAATAAAAGCCGAATATATATTGAAGTAGATGAGAGGCAAGAAGCCTACTCTAAGACTTTTATGCACGTACATACGTACGTACGGTACATATGTAAAAATTATTCAGCTTCAGCCAAATACATTTATGTTTTGCTTTTGCTGTTATTGTTTTATGCATGCTATGGATTCAGTATGTACTGTGAATTTTGCAGTGAGAAATCGAGTGCATAACATCCGAAAACGCTTTCTCTCTGAGGCCACAAACATTTATCATTAAGATGGTCAATTATGCGTAAAACTAGAAAATGCCAAAAATGCTTAATTAAACAATTAGTGAAACAATGAGGAAATAACTAAACTAAACGTTCCGAAACAGTAAGGCGGCAGTCTGGTTCATGGTGAAAAGCGTACTTCTATATTTAACACTTCCTTGAGAGAATTTTTTCACAGTTATTACAGAAAACAACATGCGTGTTTGCATGATTTTATTCTAAAAAATACCCATTCAAATACCCGGTATTTTCCAAATAATCGGGTATACCCGGGTATGGGTATTTCAAAAAGTACCCGGGTATGGGTATACCCAATTTCAGGTAGTTTTGCTCAAAAATACCCAGTTTCGGGTATGGGTATGGGTATACCCGATCAACAGTACCCCTGCGTTAGGCCACACTACGGGCCCATCACGCACACCCACATCCTGCCATTCCTTCGCTGCCTTCACTACTAGCAGGCACACATACATACAGTCTGGGCGGGGCGTGTCTCAGTGGTACTGATGACCTCACTTTGTTTTGTAACGTTTTATGCTCTGCTTTTTATTTCGTAGTTCATAAAAATCAAAACAGTGACTTTTTTATGTACAGTGACACCCCTTTTTGGCGAAGGCACCTACATTGTAGGAAGTGATTCTGTTAAAAAAATGCTGAAACCTTTAGATTATGGTCTTTTAACAGCAAAAATACAACAATTTTCAAAAAATTGAAAAATAATTGAAAAAAATTGCATAATTGAAACTTTTCAAAGTTCCATAATTTAATTGAAAATATAATTGTAACTGAAAATAATCGAAAACTATTTCAATTAATTTAATTTAATTTAATTAAAATTAAAAACGGAGCCCATAATTTAATTGTAATTGAATTGAAATTCAAATTCCATAATTTTACATCACTAGTTATGGCCATCTGAATATCACGACTACAAAAAAGTCCAATTTTGGCGCTGCAGCAAAATCACTTTTTTTATTTAGGCCCCAAATTTTATTTCTGACCATCTTACCGGATGTACTTTTTCCCACTGTTTCCAAAAATGACTTCAATTTTGCTCTAGGAGGTCTGCTTCTCGAGATATGGCCGTTCAAAATTTCGCGGCAAATCTGCACTACAGCTCTCACTCTGCTTTGACCTGATAAACCGACTGCGTCCATTTGAGCAGCTATTGTTGCTTCGGTTCTGTCCTACCAGATGTAGATTTACCTGACAAATCGAAAAGACGCTTCCTTTTTACAATACAATGTCTACTTCAAGAGATATGACCATTTGAACATTCGCGGCAAATTTGTACCTAAATCGGCTAAGACCTGCTAGCGGACTGTCTCCATTAGTACCGCTTGTGGTCTTTGTAAAGCCGTTATGTTAGATAGATCTTCGTGCTTTGTGTGATTTTGATCTCGCTTAAGCTGTTCCACCTCATTTTGCAAAGCTAGACAGTACAAAGAATATTTCTGTCTGACCTGCTGAATCCGCCCCAGGCATACATGTACAGTACAACATAGGAAATGAAGCCAAAGTTTAGTGCCAGAACTAGCCAAACGGACTTTATATTTGAAATCAGCGCCTCAAACTGCATCAGATAGACTAGTCTAAAATTAATTTTGAGCAAAAAAATTTTCCGCAGACTTTTGAGGGGGCCAAACCCCCCGCTCCGCCATGGAGTTTGACCAACTTCTGTGGATTATGTTTGGGCAAGTGTGGTCTAACTTTTGAAGCAAGTTCCAGCCTTCCCAAACTTCCATGGCTGGAGTTATAGGCTGTCGGTGAAGAAATGGGCAAACGGCACACGTTTGAATTTGGGTCGTTAGAGGTCCAAAAATTGGTCAAAAAACGGCTGGCGAACCAACTTTGAGTGGGTGTAGCTCCGGCAATATATTTGCTCTACCTTAGCCACTTTTGAAGATATGTTAGTTACCGCTTGTTACTGTTATTGGGCGATTGTTCCCAATAAACCGTTTGTTTGGAATCCTGTTGTATCACCTCTCACTCGGCCCAAGAATACAACAGAGCGCTAAACAAACAAACGTGGCAGTCTGAGTCATTTAATCGTTGAGGCGCACAACGCAGGTTGAGAATATTTTGTCGGAAAGCCTCTCTTATTTGACTTAACTACGGACGCATAAGTGCTCTGTTTTCTCCGTGCTTGTGCCCACAACACAAAGCTGTGTGTTTGGGTTGGGTGTGCTGAGAAGAGAAGACTATGGAAAAGCGTAACCCTGTGGGCAAGCTGATGTCGAGTGCCAAGAAAAAGTTGAGTAGGGGTGCTGGTAGTTCTGGAAGCAGAACGGTCACCACACTGGAAGATTTGGGTACCCAAGAAACGACTCAACTGAGACTGCAGCTAATCAATGCACAGGCACCTTCACGACCTCATCAAGAAGCAAGCAAATGGGAACAGTTCAAGACCTACTGGGTAAGTCTGGTGGTGGCTGGAATTAAAAGTTTCAGAAAAGCATTTCTGGTCCGCACCACTAATACCGTACGTACTGGCCGTTTTTTCGAAGTTAGTATTGGCGAACCTTTTTGTTCTCAGATAAAATTGTGTTCCCTTATGTCTGAGTGAGCCTTATAACAGGCGCTCAACAATACACACATGAAGTTGTAGGTACTCCAAAATATTAGGTAAGTCAAGGTTCAGGTATCTGCAAAATTCAATTTCAGGTTCAGTTTAAAGTACCTTTTCCAAAAGTACCCAGGTTCAGGTTCTGGTAGCCGGAAATAAGATCGAACTTGTACTATAATAAGATGTACTACTTTGTGTTTGCTTGCGATTTGGTTAAAAAACGACTACGTATTATCGTGGGTAAGTAAATATACTATGCCTACTTTATTTGTACAGGGTACAGAGATTTTGGCAGTGAACAAGAGCGATTCTGTTGCACTTCATAATAAAACCGATTCCTACTGCTCAGGGCTAACGTAACGAGGTTTTTCTGGTGCCACACATGCTTGGTTACTTCATTTGTAAAAGTCTTGCTGCCCCTCAGCAGTAGGAATCCGTTTTGTTGTGAAGTGCAACGGAATAATAAAAATCGCTCTTGTTCATAGCCAAAATCTGTTTTGTCTTTGAGTGCAAATATCTCAGGAACCAAGCATCATATCGTAATAAAAGCTTCACCAAACTTTCAAGAATTAATTTATCTTTCATATAAAATAGGACTTACTGAAATCGGTTGAGATTTGCGGCTGCTACAGTAAAAATCTGCTGGGTTGTTTTAATCTCTGTTGTGCACTGCCAAAATCTCTGTTTTGATTTTGAAAGCAATTATCTCAGGAACTAAGCAACGCACCTTAATAAGAGCTACATCAGTCGTTCAAGAATTTATTTATCTTTCATTTAAAGCAGGATTCGTTCAAATCGGTTGAGATTTGCGGTTGCTACAGCAAAAAATCTGCTGGGTTGTTTTTTTTTTTGACGCACCCTGTACATGTATGCACATTTGGTATGGGCGACCATTTTTAAGAGCCGGTTTATATAAGGGTCGACTCTTCCCGGACAAATCTCAACTTCTTGTCTCCGATTTGGCTAAAATTTTGTATTTTGGTATAATTTAACCTAAAAAGCCGTTTTATCACCTTCCCGGCCATTTTTGAGAGGGTCACTTTTTCGACCCTCTCATAGATTTCGAGTCATAACTCGGGACCAAATGACCGTAGGAACTTGCGAATTGCATATTTAGAATCAGAAAAATATTTTCTTTCAAATGATACCCTACTCGACTGCATTACATGAAAAAAATTTTTTTCGAACCCCTTCCGGGACCGATTTGACCCCCACACAGTCATGTTCCCAACTTAGACTCTGTTACTCTCGTTATTTGTTTTCTCCTTAAGCAATGCCATGCAAGATTTGCGTAGGTGTGCATGTGAATAGACTAAAATAAACATTATTGATCCTGGGCGCTGTGGGATGGTGACTGTAAAACTCGTCATCTCGACTCAACTATTGACATACGTACACATGCAAACTATAGTCTGTTCAAAAAATAAGCGACCTGGCGGTTTTTTGCGAATAACTGTTTTGGGTGGCCTCGGGGCGACTTGAGCCTCTTAACCAAAGTTGTAGACAACGTCGAGCTCCTGCCTGGGGTGAATCCTAATCCTAATCTGCGCTACGTTTCCTCTGAACACTAATTTGCGCAACGTCAAAAAATGAGCTTTTTTTCTAATTGCGATGAAAATTAGATGACTGCAGTATTCGATTCTTGAGTCCTTGGCGACTCCAATGATGCTTTCCTGATGTGTCTAGGCCAAACCGATGTGGAGATATGGCCGGTCAAATTATAAAAAAATCGTGAAAAATGGCATTTTTTTCCGAATTACGGTATAAGGGTGAGGTTTTCAGGGTCGGGAAGTGTCAAAATCGATTCCGGCGGTCAAGAATACCCGATTCAAGAAGTTTCACCCAAATCCGTCAGTCTGCCTATGTTTCCCCCTCTATTTTGTGAAATTTTCAGAAAAACGCCGTTTTTCACGATTTTTCGATGCTTTGACCAGCCATATCTCCAGATCGGTTTGGACTAGACACGTCATGAAAGCATCATTGGAGTCGCCAAGGACTCAAGAATCGAATTCTATAGTCACCTAATTTTCATCGCAATTAGGAATTTTTGACGTTGCGCAAATTAGTGTTCAGAGCAAACATAGCGCAGATTAGGATTTACCTCAGGCCGGAGCTCGACGTTGTCTACAATTTTGGTTATAAGGCTCAATTCGCCCCAAGGTCTACAAAAAGTTATTCGCAAAAAACCGCCAGGTTGCATATTTTTTGAACCGACTAGCTTGCATATGTACATACGTCAATAGTTGAGTCGATATGACGAGTTTTACAGTCGCCATCCCACAGCAGCTAGGATCAATAATGTTTATTTTAGTCTGTTCACATGCACACTTACGCAAATCTTACGTGGCATTGCTTAAGGAGAAAACAAATAATGAGAGTAACAGAGTCTAAGCAGTCTCTGTAAATATTCGTTATAGTGCACAATGCTAATTGATGCTTACTTCTTGTAAGTACCAAGTAAGCAGAATGTTCATTCAATGCAAAAGTTTCCAACCGTCCTCCACTTAGGCATTGCTTGGGTTGGGCCCGCCCGATTTCCAGCTCTAATTCTTTTCAAAAAGACAATTTGGACGCCCATCATGGGAAACATCAAATGAAACCGAGAAATTGTTTGTGAAACTGAAAATAATAAACAAAATAAGCATAAAACTCATGTTAAACAGCGGCAACCAGGACCAGGTTTGTGCGCTATGTGCAAGATGAACAATACAATACGTGGGCCAAAGATCTCCGAAATCGATTCAAAACTGACCAAGTTGTATTGTTTACAGTGTGCAATCATCATAAGGAAAATTTTTTTGATTTTTAACTTTCAAGGCCCAAAAACTCAAATTCTCCCCCCCTTTTTTCTCGATTTTTTTTCTTTAATCGAAAGCAAAAACATAGCGCTATATTTCCGTGAAATAAAACAGTTGGGAACATGACTGTGTAGGGGTCAAATCGGTCCTGGAAAGGGTTCGAAAAAATTTTTTTTCCTGCACTTTCTGATTCTAAATATGTAATTCGCAAGTTCCTATGGTCATTTTGACCCGAGTTATGACTCGAAACCTGTGAGAGAGTCGAAAAAGTGACCCTCTCAAAAATGGCCGGGAAGGTGATAAAATGGCTTTTTAGGTCAAATTAAACCAAAATACAAAATTTTAGCCAAATCGGAGACATAAAGTTGAGATTTGTCCGGAGGTTAAGGAGCCAAAGTCGATTCCTAGAGAAACCGGCTCTTAATAATTCGCGCTACGACAACGAAAATACGCTAAAAGGGCCGATAGCATGACCGGATATGACAATTCAGGAAAAAACCGCATTCGATTTCATTAAAAATTAGAAAAATGCTATTTAATGACAGCCGCTTGCGAAGAACTTTTCTCTGGCGCAGTTAAGGGTTTTAGTCTTCGTACATTACATAGGTATGGTTTTAAGCAGAAATAGCCTGAAATCGTTATTACGCATGAGTAGGGAGAATGGCTGAACGGCTTTATCTGAAAAATAATAACACGTTTAAAACTGGGACGAAACGAAAAGGGAAACGCGTAGGATTCGATCAAATCCGCACTACTACTACGTGTATAATTGATCACCGTCTTAGTTTTAGCGAGCTTGTTTTAGACGAAGACCTGGTTCCGGCCGCCTAAAGATCTCGAGGAGCCATCGACAGATCCAGCCGTTACGGAGAGAAACGTGGAGAGAGTTAAACGTAGCTTCGATTCCATGCGCAATCAGCTAGCCAGAGAAGAGGAAAATGCAATTCGGGTATCATATGCACGTACCGTATGCACAGGGTATCCCACGTAGACCTATTTTGTAGTGACTACTAACTACTAACCACTAACTACTAATTTTTGGGGTTTTATGACGTCATCAAGACTACAAATTGACTACGACTACATATTCAGATTTAGTGACTACAAATTGACTACAAAATACCTTTCGAATTTGTGAATTAGTAGTCAGCAAATTCTGAAATATGTATATTTGGTCATATCATGCACATTAGCCATTTAGAAACGGAAATGGTGCCATTTTGTGTATGGGTTTTTGTGAACTGAGCTTTTTCACTGATTTTGACAACGGTTTTTGGCATTCAAAAGCAATTTTCCTCTTTTATTTTGGAATATTTATTGATTTTTCTTGACGTTTGTAAACAAAGCAAAGTGCACCTTTGTTTGTTTCTTGGTAACAAAATATAGTATACATAGACTAATGACGAGAATATATCTTTTTAAGTTGTAACAGAAAACCGTGTATTTTGAAGCTAATCCTAAATTTAAAACTTTCGCAGTAGAAAATAACACGCATTTTTGGTATCACACCATATAGAAAAATAGATGTTATTTTTTTAATTTTAACCTCTTACTTGTTTCGTTTACTATTTTAGATTCTCAACTTCTAGTTTTATATCCAAAACCTGAAATTTCGGTAATCTTATTCAAAGTTTTACTGACTACAAATTGACTACTAACTACGACTACATATTCAAAATCGAGAAATTTTAAGACTACTAACTAAGACTACATATTATTTTTGGCGATTTTTAGAGACTACTAACTACGACTACAATTTAAAATTTGGAAAAGAAATAGGTCTAATCCCACGCAGGGATTGAGATGTGTTTTTTCGGTTTTTTTAAAAAAAAACGGTTTTTTCGAAGGGTCGTAAAAAACGTAAATCGCGGTTAAAAACTCAAGCTAAAAATAGCTAATTAATGTCATTTTTCTATTTAAAAATGGACATTTGCTATGTATAATATAGGCCCTGCTGACTCAAAACTGTTAGAAAAACAACAGAAAAGACCAAATTTGAGCAAAAATTCAAACTGCTGTAAGAAAATTTGCATATACCGTTTATTGATGGGGATTGTTAGGCGCTGTTGCATGTCTGTTTCGTGTGTATTTCTGGTCAGAGAAGACTGAGGAAGGCGCTAGAAAGCGTTAGGAATCATAAAACCAGTCTAGGATACTCAGAACATGGGCTGGAGTTTTTTCCGCGATTTTGGAAAAAAAACAGGCCGAGGTTTTCTTCGAAAAAATATGATTACTTCTTAATAACAACTTTTGAAATTAATTAAATTAAATTAATTGAATTGAAATTAAAAACGGGCCAATTGTGGGAATTTCAATGACAATTTAATTAATTTTTTACATCACTACATCTATACAAGTTACTCCTCTTGGCACTGTAATTTCATGTTCCAGTTAGTTAGTTAGTTTAGTTGCAGTTCTAATAAAAAGTTACTGTTAAATAGAATATAATTTATACTTAAGGATATGCGCACTCTGACTCCAAAACAACAAGAAGATGTGGCCATATTCTGGGAGGCGGCCAGCTCTTTCTTTGGAAAGATCATAGATTGGATGAGCAAGATGTTCGCCGCTGCAATGGAAAAGCTGCGCCAAGGCTTTCGCATCGTTAAGGAGCAGTTGCTCCTCATTTTCGCAGAAGCTAAGAAGATAATGCAAAGTTGGTTAGACATTTAAGAGAGAGAGAGAGTAATCAGGAGTCCTCAGTATCTAAATCTTGCTTGAGCTTCTGTGATTTAGTAAGTTGCTTGCGCGATTCAGGTGCGATTCGCCGATTTAATTACCCATCGAGAGGTGCAATACGCCGACCAGTGCGAAACGCCGACCAGAGATGTGCGAAACGCCGTCTTGATTGACAGGTGCGATGCAACGACTGCAGGTGCGATACGCCGACTGCCAGTACAGTAGGAAGGCGCCAGTTTTGAATGCTTCACTTATGGCACACGTTGTACGTAACTTATCTGGCTAAAACAACAGATTAAAGATGAAACAATATCGGAAAACCGAATACCCAATATTGAAGATCCCGATGTCAAATTCCCATACCAAATATTTTTCAGACTGGGACCGAAAATTACTGAATTATGCCTAACTTTCAATTTAGGTTCTCAATAGTCATACTCGATCTGACCAGCCAGTAAGCGAATGTTACCTTTCGATTTTTTTAACGTGCGCCTTAGCTAAGGCTGCAAAATTGCATAAAGGGTGAAAAAGTAAGGCATTTGCGTGCAATGCTAACTCCAGATGAGACCGAAAGCTAAAAGATGCGTCTGCTCAAACAAGTGTCTGCACTGCCATCGGACTATTTCCAAAGCTACAGCCAATACTGTACGTCTTCCTGTACTTCTATAATGATCTGTGATGGCTTTCCCTAAGCAAATACTAGGGAGTACAGAATTGTTAAATATGGATTGCTGGAACAATAGAACTATTTCATGTTTTCAAAATGAATTGATAAAATTCGATTGAAAAGAGTCGATTTCGTATTTCAAAAGCTAAATTTGTTATTCATTATCTTCTATCGTGTTTTCTGTCTTCAGAAGCCAACGCACCGAAATCAAGCTTAGCTACTTTTAGTCTCCCAACCTACCTACAGTGTACGTAGGTAGCACATGCTTGATTGAACGTGTGACAGTTCTAGAGCTCCCCAAACCATAAATCCTCTATCATTGGGCAGTCGGCGTTTCGCACCTCTTAGTCGGCGTATCGCACCAACACCGCTTGCGCGCTACAGTAGGTTAACCATTCCGAATTGCTTGAATTTTGATATCTCTGTTCTCTACGTATAGACAACATACCAATGACATGATTTACACTTGTAATTTACACGATTTGTACATGTCTTTTGTTAGTGTGGAATAATTTGTTCTGCTATCATTTGATCCGATGTACGCCGGTGTTCCGTTACATAATCGTATCGTTAAAAAGTCCTATATATAGGATTTTTAACAGGCCGAGTGCCGTGAAATACTCCTATTACCATTAAATAGTCCTCTACCTCTGAATGCTGTGACATTGTCTAATCAGTGGTGAGCGTGCGGTAATGAAATAGGCACGCGCAAGTACATGTACGTACTATACTGTTTAGCAGGTCAAAAATTATCATATAGCTCATCTTGCCGCCTGCATCAAAACTGGAAGCGCCAACCTGCTCCACAGTGTCAGGCTGTCTGGTAGCCTGTGGTTTAGCTAGTTGCCACTTGCTAGTAGTTTTACTGTGATATGGATCGTGAGACGTACTGTATGAATCGTTTCTCAAAATTCCCCTATTGGACAAAAGCGACGTAATCATTTGCCGAACCCCCCTTGTCATCGGTTGTCATCATTTGGCAAACCCCCTCCCCTAACCGATGACGTCATTTTTGCACAGCCCCATACAGTGTTGGCCAGAAGACCGCCTGACCTTTGTTCGAGTTTTCAGATTGACTTCAAATGGCCGCCATTCCGTCAATTTTCAACAATGAAAAGGTATTTGGCACGATTATTATTATTTGTTTGCAGCTTGTTTTGACCAAGTTCTAGCCTGGTAGCCTTCGGTGGTCTGGTGGAGTTAGGCCCTTCCGACATGAACTGACCCGAATTTTCAGACGTTAAATTTGAAAAACGATCTGTACATGTCTTATGGATCCTTCATCGGATTTTTTCCAAATTTTGCAAGTTAACTAGCCATACCATACATACATGTACATCGCACGAAGAAAACTGATATTTAGACAAGTTGTGTAAATTCCCCAATTCTAGTGCCCTTTGATGTATTGGAGTTCCCGCAATGAGTACGTTTATGGCAAAAGATAATACCAATCGTTCCTACAGTATATGATTCAAAACGACCATTTTCTAATAATTACTCAAAATCTAGAATTTTCACCTGACTTTTTGTTTTCGGCCCGTCCCTCGCTTGACCATAAAGTTTTCGCGCCCAACCAACCAACAAACGTACTCCCCATTTTAGTCTCGCTAATAGCCGAAAATTTGAGCCAAATCGGTAAGGGGCCGTCCAAAAACTACGACGTTCAGAGAGGGGGGGTTCCCGGAAAAACGTCGCAGAACGTCGGAGGGGGGGGTGGGGGGTTGAGGCAAAACGTTGACGTATTTTTTACCTTTTTTGGTAAGGTTTGATGACTGCAGAATAAGCAAGAATGCAGAAAAAGTCAAACGGTTTTGACACATTTTTGTAGTTGTACAACATATTATGTTAGCGTGATTTGTACAGGGTGTACAAAAAAACAACCCAGCAGATTTTTTACTGTATTTGAATCAATCTTTTCTTGAATGAAAAACAAATAAATTCTTGATTGGTAGAATTTTCGTTAAGATGCTCTGCTTGGTTCTCGAGATATTTGCCCTCAAATTTGAAACGCTGATTTTGGCAATGAACAAGAGTGATTAAAACAACCAAACAGATTTTTTACTATGGCAACCGCAAGTCTCAACCGATTTGAATGACTCTTTTTAATCTAAAAGTTAAATGAATTCTTGAAAGATCGGTGAAACGAACTGGTAAATACGTACATTGTATGTGCACAGGCACAATTTTTCTATTATTCATTTGTGATTACGCAGTCAGAAAAGCAGCTTCAGAATTTGAACGAAAATTCGAAAATTTTATTTCGGGTGGGGGGGCGGGGGGGGGGGTGCCTCCTAAACGTCGTAGTTTTTATGGGGGTGATGATGAAAACGTCGGAGGGGGGTGGGGGTGCAAAATTTTGAATTTTTGAACGTCGTGGTTTATGGACGGCCCCTAAGGAACCGACCGATGTACAGTCTAAATAACCCTTTGGGGATGGCCAGACTCCAATTGGAGGAGTTTGGCTGCGGTTCGGTCATTCGGGAATTAAGGGGAAGAAAGGCAACCGCAGCCCCTCGTCCTCGCACGATGTTGCCTGCGGTTAGGTGTTCAAACTGGGAACTCTCCAACTTTAGTGTGCTGCCGAAAATTGATAAATATTTGTTTATCGGCGTATCTCCTTAGGACAGACCGTCTAAAGTCGGATTTTCTAACCGTGGCTAACCGGCAGCAAATTTGCGACGGATAGAAACACGACTTTCGGTGGGCGTCAAATTTGTCCGACGGTAAGCTTTCGGAGCCTCTGACGGGGCGGAGCCTCGATCGATTGACTAAATCGGTTCCTTACTTCGAGATTTCCGACTTTAGACGGGACATGTTTGTTGCTTCTCCTAACCGCTTCCTAACCGTGCATTTGGCAAACCGTGCTTTCTCCTAACTGCTTCCTAACCGTGCAGTTTGGCAAGCGTTCAAGTGGGCGTGGTGACGGTAAGGATTTAGTACCAGCCCACAAATGCGCGGGGGGGTGGACGGTAAGCATTTTCGAAATTGCAAAGTCGGAAACTACTTACCGTCAGGAAACTACTCCAATTGGAGTAGGGTCAACGCCAACCGGTTATTATAGGACCAGATGCCCGACAAAAAACAACAGAGTCCCGGCTCTTATCCACGTCATCCCGGCAAGTAGTAGATACGTTGTTCGATTATTCGCTATCCATCCACCCACGCTGATCGGCGCCGCTCATACTGTACATGCGGTTGGCTCCACCAATTTATAATTTGGAAAACGCAATCGCAAGCAATTACTCGGTTTGGCGAAAGGCGAAAAAACCTACTATTTGCATACCTTTGCCTAGAAATCAATCTTACATTACAAGTGAAACATCGCTTTACATACCAAGAAATCTCTGACTGTATGACGTCAGTTAAGGACATAAAGGTCCAAAACACCAAAATAAGGGTTACTTAACTTGAACTTTAACGGTATCATACTGTATGGCGGTTAAACCTACATGTATAACAGGGCTCTGGGGTAACATGGGCACATATATGCCTACTTCGTTTGTATATGTATATGTATATGTACAGGGTGGGCCATTTATCTATTCCCGGTTTCATATACCATAACTTTTTTCCAGTCAGATCGATTTTATTAAAATTTTACATACAAATGTCTTAACACTTCAAATTTTTACAGTTAAAATTTAAAATTAATCCTTCACTCTGGTCGCTAGTTATGCGTCTCCACGTGGCCGCCACTTTTTTCGATCACTTTCTCCAGCCTCAGTCGGTACTCCAGCATAGTCTTCTGCCGCATCTCGACCGTAATCTCTTCAAAGGCCATCCTGATGCGCTCTTTCAGTTCTGGAATGTCAGCCGGTCGCGTGGCATAGACTTTTGACTTGATAAAGCCCCATAAGAAAAAGTCGCAGGGCGTTAAGTCGTTCGCCAGCCTCGTTCTGTACTACGAGTATAATTCACAGTGCAATAACGAACTTTTGAAAAGTTTACTGTTATTCAGACATTTCATGTCAGAACGCGCTAAAATTTTAACAGTAAAAACTTGAAGTATCGGGGTGTATCTATACAAAATTTCAGCAAAATCGGTCCGTGTAGGAAAAAGTTATGTCCTAATGAAACTGGGAATAGATAAATGGCCCACCCTGTATATATACAAATGCACATTAGTTTGTATATGTATATGTATATATACATATACAAACAAAATTTCAATATTGCATATTTTTTTGTATATTTGTATATTAAGAATATTATATATTTTCTGCTGGAAAGCATGATTTCGACAAACCAGGTCGGCTAGGGGTACCATGACGGGTGTCATTGTCATATGGTAGGGCGTTGTAGGGCTAGCCAACATGAAATATTCTCAAATTGCATGAGTGTATTCCGATTTCAGGCAGTTCTCCCAACCGGTGCGAACTCTATTAAGTGATACTACTGTTGTTTAATACCGGATTTTTCAAATGCGTATGCGTATGCGTATGCGTATACGCATTCCAATTACAAATGCGTATGAGTTTGCGTACACGCATTACAAAAACCAATGCGTATTTTGCGTAATGCGTATTCTCAGAAACAATCAGAAATTTCTCTGAACAGCTTGTTTGTCTCCACAGTGTGTTGTTTAGGTATCCAATAATCAAATTCCGGCCTTGAAATGAATTGCAACGCAATTTTTTGAGCAAATTTTGGAGATTTTTTACAATTTCAGAAACAAAAATTGCGAAAATTGCCTGAAAAACAGCACTTTTAGCTGCATTTGAGCCCATATTTCAAAGGAAATCCGAAGTTGCTGGGTTCAATTCCCAGCTACGCCCTTGCACATGCATAACTTTTCACCTTCTTTCTATTTAGCGATTTTTAACGATTTTTAGCAGAAATATTGCGATTTTTAAGCTTTTTAGTGCTCAGCCCCTCTCTAGAATTTGGGCTCAAACCCTCCGACCAGCGCCAGACCCCCCAGCCCGGGTGTATCCTTAAAGCGCACAAATCAAAAGCGCACATCCCACAAGCGCACATCCCATAAGCGCACTTCCCATAAGCACACGCTCAGAAAGCGCACAAGCGCACAAAAATGCGCACAAGTTAATGTTAGCAACTATAGATTGTATAAAGCACTAGCATAGGTATGTAATGTACGGCAGCAGTTGTGCCGGCAGTATGACAGGTTATCATCGATTGACTGCTTGACCGTCGGCCTGTTGCCTGGTTATTTGCAGTGCAGGCAGCTGTGCCCTGTCAGCCTGACCCGTTCGCTGGTCATTTGCAGCCAGCTGCACCGTGCCTGTGCGCCGTCTCTCTTCACCTGTCTTACTTTTTTGAATCAGCTGTAGTGTCACGTTATGCCACCTGTTGTACGAACTAGAACCCAGAAGGGCAAACCAGCGGTATCCTGCAATGGATACCAGTACCGCTTCTTTCGCGACTCATCCAAAGAAAAAACGTGGTGCTGTCTAATAAAAGCTTGCAATGGTCTGCTAAAGACTGATTTGAATGACGGGAATCCTCGCTTAGTAACGAAGCATACAGTTTGTTGGTCAGATCCAGAGGGAGCTCATATTAGGGAGAACATCGCGAAGTTACCTAAAAGCCCCAATTTTTAAGTCCTAACTCTAATTGGTACGAAAGAAATCAGAATTGGAAATTTTGGTTCCATAGTTAAGCGGCCCGATTTTTAATGGCGTATACCTCGGGAAAGGAGCGTCAAATCCATGAACCCTGTGCAGGTTTAACAGAACTCATGAATGTCTGTTAGTGCTCCAACGCACAGCATTCCACGCGAAAGTTCGATTTTCAACTTGACATAGGTTTAAGGCGCAAGACTCAATCGAATCAGAGACTGGCTCTTAAAGCCTTTATATACAGTATAGCTCTATATGTCCAGAACAGGCCTTTTATTTCACATACTATATGTGCGCTTTCTGAGCGTGTGCTTATGGGAAGTGCGCTTATGGAATGTGCGCTTTTAGGAACACCCCCCCAGCCCCTCCCTATTCTGCAGATGACCTGGTACATCATGTATGGTATGTACTGTACGTATGTTTTCAACAGGCAAGAGATTTTATGCGCTTTCCTAAAAAATTAGTCGAATGCTCATTTCCTGAAGGAAGAGGTCTACTAGCAATCAAATTTACAATAAACATAGCAGTGGAAGCAAAGCACAAACAGATAACCTGTCCATGCAACACAACTGATGTCTCCCAAAACCGTGGAAACTCTAAATTCACGGTTTTGTAGCACTAGTCCTTTCCTGTTAAAACTTAGCCTCTTTTTAAATATTAGCAAGCCCAGCTTAGTTAAAGCTTCAAATTATCTGAGAAAATTCCTGGTACCTCACCTCACACTAAAAAACGTGAAGAATAGCCATTTGATAACTACTTGCACTAATTTTTTGCAAGACATTTGAAAAGGTAGCTATATTTCAGACCCAATACGCATTACGCAAAAATATGCAAACTTTTGGCAGAATGCGTAATAATATTGCGTAATGAAATTCAAATGCGTATGCGTATGCGTATGCGTATACGCATTCTGAAATGCAATGCGTACTTTGCGTAATGATATGCGTAATGCGTATACGCATGCAACAGTAAGTGATACTGCCCTCAGTCTAAGATTTTTACCAGCTAAAATTTATGTTGTTGCTGAAACTCGGGCTTTTTAGGATCTGTAATATCAAGAAATTTTTTGTGCAGTGTGGGTAAGTCACCGGTGGTCGAAAATCTTTAAGTAATACAAATGCTAGCAACAAATTCAAACTTACGCTTTAGGTACACCCCTTAGTTTTAGGTTATCAGGTATGTTAAGGCTTAGGTTCTGGCTTTAGTCCTCGATTCAGGCCTACTAGGCTCGTACATAGGTATAGTTTTAAGCAGAAATAGCCCCTGAAATCGTTATTACGCATCATAGGGAGAATGGATGAACGGGTTTATCTGAAAAAATAATAACACGTTTAAAACTGGGATGAAACGAACAGGGAAACGTGCGGGATTCGATTATCAATTTCGTCGTTGAGCGTGCCTACTATTCCATTTTTTCGTTTCAAACTGCCAAACTCATTGCGAAATACTTCTAAAACGAAGATGAATAATATTTGATCTAAATGCAGACGACGCTAAACCGCAAATTTAACAAATTCTTCTGGAAAAGTTGAAGACATCGGCTCAAAATACAAAAACACCCGAAGAAACTGTAAAAATATCTCAATACTGTACGAAAGTGGCCAAAATGTGCTAAACTACTTACTGCAAAAATATACAAATGAAAATATACAAACCGTTTGTATATCAAGTCTGTTTGTATATGTATATTGAATATTGCATCAGCAGTCCGTTTGTATATGTATATGTATATGTATATCCAAAACATTTGTATATATATACAAATTTGTATATGTATATTTGAATATACAAACCCACACTACTCTGGGGTCTGCTCCATCACTACTGTTGTTTGCGTATACACATGCACATTTAGGTACCATACACAAAAATACACATTTTTTTCAATCTGTATGCACATACACTTACACATTGAAAATTCCGATACAACCATGCACAAACAGTGCCCGAAATGTGTATTCTTCTTATGTTAATTTGATCAGCAAAATTCGATAAAGTGTCCAGCAGAATTCAAGGATTTAGATTTATGTACCTGTATTTATTGTACTGACAGAGACTAAAAATCATCATGAAGCCTTTCAATGGCTCTAGGTAACTCAGCGTCAAAGCTATCCCAATAAAACAGTTGATTATGAGAGATATGGTTTTCTAGTAATAAGTATTTCTTGCTCAAAATCTGCCTAAAAATTTGCAATTTCTGTACGATACACATACACATAAATACACATTATTCTTCTGAATGTGCATACACAAATTACCATACACATTAGCCAGTGATTGTGTATACACTACACCATACATGTAACAGCTCCGGGCCGACCTGGGGGGAGGGGGGTAGGGGGGGGTTTTTCCTCAGGTGGGGGGTCGAGGGGGGGGTTTCGCCCAGGTGGGGGGTCCCAAATTTCAAAAAGCTCCAAAACGCCTAGAAATGCGTTTTTAGCACGTTTTTCTCAGTAAGGACGCTAAAAATCGCTATTTTACGCTGCCAAATAGCGTTTTAAAGCTAAAAACAAGCAAAAAATGACAAAAAGAGCTTACAAAAACACCGATTTTTCTTAAATATCAGCAGTGGAAACGCCAAATTCGGTTTCCAAAGGCTTTTCAAGTGAATTTTAGGCTAAAAATTAGTGATTTCTGACACAGTTTATTAATACTGGAGCCACTACTAGTACTTGTATTTTTTGGTCAGGGGGAGGGGTCCCTTAACCTGTCTCGGGGGGGGGGGGGGTGGGGGGGGGGTGAGGGGGGGGGGTTGGCCTTTCCAGCAGGGGGGTTAACCCCCCCAAACCCCCCCCTAGTACATGTATGCACTACACATACATTCTCAAAATCCAATACCAAGCAACAGTATCGTAGACTTGCGTTTTGCTTGGTGTCTCTTCTTCAACTATACCATTCATCTCTTGAATATTGGTTATTAGAGGCACGCTGAGCTTTCTTCTAAATAAATTAGCTAGCATTCAATTTCCATTCTTAATTTTAGGCAACGCCCATGATAAAAACACAAAAAAACTGAAAAACAGAAGAATACGTATACGCATTCTGATAAAAATGCGTATTTTTGCGTATTGCGTATGCGTATTGCGTATACGCAAACAACAGTAATAGCAGGTACTGTATTGCGTTCAAAACAAAAATCAAAATCATGTTTTATCTATATTATGTACTTCTGCCTTTGTTTTCTCACCATGGACAGCTTTTGTTCACTTTAAAAACAGTAATTGTGTGCTAAAATCGGTCAATTAAACTAAGACCATGGTCTTTTAACTGGAAAATGGGTGTCTATATGAACCAAGTTTTCTGACCACCTATTAGAAGACCATGGTCTTATAACTAGAAACAAAAACCTATTTAAAGACCATGGTCTTCTAACTATGGTGGTCTTATAAGCGGAAATCTCCGGTATGTACATGTACGTTTACGTAGATTGAATAGCAATGTTTCACTATGAGAACTTAACGGCTGCGCTTCATTTTCCAGCTGTTCGGGGGCACGAAACGAAGCATATGATTTATCGCTAGCTGTTTTCCCAATGCGCGTATGTGGACGAAGGCACCTCTGTCTCTGTGTCACGTGACTTCTGCCCTGATGACTGCAGATGACTGCATTGAAAATTCCGATACACATTACCATACGCAAACAGTACTCGAAATATGTATTTCTGTGTATATGTTTTTGATCACCTGTTACATTTATGGATTAAACGGTATCGGTTGAAGTTCAAGTTAAGTGGTACCGCACCGGGTTTTTCCGTAAAAACGCCCATGGTCGTTTATTTAGTTTTGGCACTTTTCACTCATTCTGTTCTAATCTGAATAAACGCCCAGGGGCGGCTATTTGGAAAGTACTGTACATGTGCGTTTAATTGGAATTGGCAATTGCTTTCTGGCTGAGCGCGGTCTGTCTGTGAGTTGATTTTTTGCACTGATTCTTCAACAACAACTGATAATATCGTCTTTCTATACTGAAACTCATGCTTCTAGCCCCAATTTATGAGGTTTTAACCTATTTTTCACCATATTTTTTATCTTTTCCTGGACAAAATGTTTTATCTCAATAAACGCCCATGGGCAAATATAAAGTCCGTTTGGCAAGACTCAGCTTGGATCGGAAGATATTCAAGTCCAAAATTCCGCAAATCAATGCCCGCCTGGTGACCGTATCTTTTGATAGCAAGCCTAAATCGAGTCACGGTACAGTTTTCTAGACCTTTTTTGGCCTGATGAGTTCAAAACTAACTTCATTTTTTGGTTACAACCTCTGTTTCGGGAGTTATGGCCATCTGAATATCACGACTACAAGAAAAGTCCAATTTTGGCGCTGCAGCAAAAATCACTTTTTTATCCAGGCCCCAAATTTTATTTCTGACCATCTTATCGGATGTACTTTTTCCCACTGTTTCCAAAAATGACTTCAATTTTGCTCTAGGAGGTCTGCTTCTCGAGATATGGCCGTTCAAAATTTCGCGGCAAATCTGCACTACAGCTCTCACTCTGCTTTGACCTGATAAACCGACTGCGTCCATTTGAGCAGCTATTGTTGCTTCGGTTCTGTCCTACCAGATGTAGATTTACCTGACAAATCGAAAAGACGCTTCCTTTTTACAATACAATGTCTACTTCAAGAGATATGACCATTTGAACATTCGCGGCAAATTTGTACCTAAATCGGCTAAGACCTGCTAGCGGACTGTCTCCATTAGTACCGCTTGTGGTCTTTGTAAAGCCGTTATGTTAGATAGATCTTCGTGCTTTGTGTGATTTTGAGCTCGCTTAAGCTGTTCCACCTCATTTTGCAAAGCTAGACAGTACAAAGAATATTTCTGTCTGACCTGCTGAATCCGCCCCAGCCCAGGCATACATGTACAGTACAACATAGGAAATGAAGCCAAAGTTTAGTGCCAGAACTAGCCAAACGGACTTTATATTTGAAATCAGCGCCTCAAACTGCATCAGATAGACTAAAGTCTGTTCAAAAATCTTTGGCGCTGGGTACATCCGGCAGTGTCCCGAATTTATGCGTGGTGTGAACCCCATACATGTATATATGGATGCCGTTTTTTGACCAATTTTTGGACCTCTAATGACCCAAATTCAAACGTGTGCCGTTTGCGCATTTCTTCACCGACAGCTTTCGCATGCGCACCAATCGATAGCTATTTGAAAATACTTTAAATCCCTCCTCAAATTGTTCCGTATCGTGCCTGGTTAGCGAGATATTTTCCGAAATGTACCAAAAATGGCAAAAATGGACCCTCCATTTTTTGCAAATATTCGCCTAAAACTCCAGCCATGGAAGTTTGGGAAGGCTGGAACTTGCTTCAAAAGTTAGATCACACTTGCCCAAACATAATCCACAGAAGTTGGTCAAACTCCATGGCGGAGCGGGGGGTTTCGCCCCCTCAAAAGTCTGCGGAAAATTTTTTTGCTCAAAATTAATTTTAGACTAAAGTCTGTTCAAAAATCTTTGGCGCTGGGTACATCCGGCAGTGTCCCGAATTTATGCGTGGTGGGAACCCCGATCCGATCCGATGTGCGGGGGGGGCTTTTACAGCCCTACGCTCAGACCTTGCGATCCATTGCGCAACCCCCGTGTTTCGTCATCTCGGACGTTTCCCTTCTATCACTGCCAAGCCACTCTAGCCATGCTGTTGGGCGCCAGGTTACTAAGAGAGCGCCTGGCGCATTGACGTCATAGTGCTGACAGCGTCCACTGCCCGGCCGAAGAGGACTAAACCGGTCCCTGTGTCGTCTCAGCCAGCACTTGACGTCATTGCTCTTTCTCCAAGTTGGCATGCTGTAGGAGCGGCTTCGGTGCTATGGCAGATCCAGTTGGTTCCCATTTTACCTACTCGCTGTAACCAGCTTTCGGTGGCCTGGGTGGAGCGTTGTGCCGACGACCAACTCTTTGCAGCAAGAAACTTGCCACGCCGAGAGGATGAACCACTACAACCACTAGGGATGCAGCGGCCGCCGTGACTCAGAGGCAGCGAGCTACCCACTGAGCCACTGACGCGGCTGGTGGGAACCCCATACATGTATATATGGATCTGTTCCTCTCATCAACGAGACTACTGTACTATTCTCGAAATTTGCATATTGAACTTTAGTTAGAAGCAAGAAGCCTGACAAAAAAATCGACTTTTTTGGCAAAGCGCCAATTTTTCTGTCGATACCAGATTCGCATTCCCCAACCTTCAGGCATCTCGAAAATACTACCATATATGGGTCTACGATCAACCCTACCAAAGTTACACTCGATTTTCTAACGCCGACAAGTGGTGAAAATTTTGCTCTCCCATAGTTAAGCACAAAAATTCATTCAAGATCGAACACATGGGGGTTTTTTTCTTCCAACCAATTTCAGCTTCACGGTTCTATATTATTTCGGACATGGTGAATCCAGCGGTCACATTAGTTTTGCTCTACCACTTTGATTTCTGCTAGAAATTTGACCTCGAAGTTAGGGTGTCCACCTGAATTTCAGAAAGGCATAACCCAACGTATCTTGGATGGCCCTTTTCAAAACCGCATACATGTATATATGGATCTGTTCCTCTCATCAAATAGATTACTATACTGTTCTCGAAATTTGCATATTTTACTTTGCTTAGAAGAAATAGGCCTGACAAAAAAATCGACATTTTTGGCAAAGCGCCAATTTTTGTGCCGATACCAAATTCGGATTCCCCAACCTTCAGGCATCTAAAAATACTACGATATATGGGTCTACGATCAACCCTACAAAAGTTACACTCGATTTTCTAACGCCTACAAGGGGTCAAAATTTTGCTCTCCCATAGTTAAGCACAAAAATTCATTCAAGATCGAACACATGGGGGTTTTTTTCCTCCAACCAATTTCAGCTTCACGGTTCTATATTATTTCGGACATGCTGAATCCAGCGGTCACACTGGTTTTGCTCTACGACTTTGATTTTTGCTAGAAATTTGACCTCGAAGTTAGGGTGTCCACCTGAATTTCAGAAAGTGTTGTTGTCTCGTCAGCATTAGAAAATCGACTGTAACTCTGGTAGAGTTGATCGTAGACCCATATATGGTAGTATTGTCGAGATGCCTGAAGGTTGAGGAATTCGAATCTGGTATCGGCACAAAAATTGGCGCTTTGCCAAAAAAGTCGATTTTTTTTGTCAGGCCCCTTTCTTCTAAGCAAAGTAGAATATGCAAATTTCGAGAACAGTATAGTAATCTCGTTGATGAGAGGAACAGATGCATATATACGTGTATATAGTTTTGACCAGGGCCACACAAGATACGTTGGGCTTTGCCTTTCTGAAATTCAGGCGGACACCCTAACTTCGAGGTCAAATTTCTAGCAAAAATCAAAGTCGTAGAGCAAAACCAATGTGACCGCTGGATTCAGCATGTCCGAAATAATATAGAACCGTGAAGCTGAAATTGGTTGGAGGAAAAAACCCCCATGTGTTCGATCTTGAATGAATTTTTGTGCTTAACTATGGGAGAGCAAAATTTTGACTGCTTGTCGGTGTTAGAAAATCGAGTGTAACTTTGGTAGGGTTGATCGTAGACCCATATATGGTAGTATTTTTGGGATGCCTGAAGGTTGGGGAATCCGAATCTAGTATCGGCACAAAAATTGGCGCTTTGCCAAAAAAGTCGATTTTTTTGTCAGGCCTCTTTCTTCTAACTAAAGTATAATATGCAAATTTCGAGAACAGAATAGTAATCTCGTTGATGAGAGGAACAGATCCATATATACATGTATGGGGTTCCCACCACGCATAAATTCGGGACACTGCCGGATGTACCCAGCGCCAAAGATTTTTGAACAGACTTTAGTCTAAAATTAATTTTGAGCAAAAAAATTTTCCGCAGACTTTTGAGGGGGCGAAACCCCCCGCTCCGCCATGGAGTTTGACCAACTTCTGTGGATTATGTTTGGGCAAGTGTGATCTAACTTTTGAAGCAAGTTCCAGCCTTCCCAAACTTCCATGGCTGGAGTTTTAGGCGAATATTTGCAAAAAATGGAGGGTCCATTTTTGCCATTTTTGGTACATTTCGGAAAATATCTCGCTAACCAGGCACGATACGGAACAATTTGAGGAGGGATTTAAAGTATTTTCAAATAGCTATCGATTGGTGCGCATGCGAAAGCTGTCGGTGAAGAAATGCGCAAACGGCACACGTTTGAATTTGGGTCATTAGAGGTCCAAAAATTGGTCAAAAAACGGCTGGCGAACCAACTTTGAGTGGGTGTAGCTCCGGCAATATATTTGCTCTACGTTAGCCACTTTTGAAGATATGTTAGTTACCGCTTGTTACTGTTATTGGGCGATTGTTCCCAATAAGCCGTTTGTTTGGAATCCTGTTGTATCACCTCTCACTCGGCCCAAGAATACAACAGAGCGCTAAACAAACAAACGTGGCAGTCTGAGTCATTTAATCGTTGAGGCGCAGGACGCAGGTTGAGAATATTTTGTCGGAAAGCCTCTCTTATCTGACTTAACTACAGACGCATAAGTGCTCTGTTTTCTCCGTGCTTGTGCCCACAAAGCTGTGTGTTTGGGTTGGGTGTGCTGAGAAGAGAAGAACTATGGAAAAGCGTAACCCTGTGGGCGAGCTGATGTCGAGTGCCAAGAAAAAGTTGAGTAGGGGTGCTGGTAGTTCTGGAAGCAGAACGGTCACCACACTGGAAGATTTGGGTACCCAAGAAACGACTCAACTGAGACTGCGGCTAACCAATGCACAGGCACCTTCACGACCTTATCATGAACCAGGCAGATGGGAGCAGTTCAAGACCTGGGTAAGTCAGGTGGTGGATGGAATTAAAAGTCTCAGAAAAGCATTTCTGGTCCGCACCACTAATACTGTACATACAGGCCGTTTTTTCGAAGTCAGTATTGGTGTACCTTTTCGTTCTCAGATAAAATTGAGCCTTATAACAGGCGCTCAACAATACACACATGAATTTGTAGGTACTCCAAAATATTTGGTAAGTCAAGGTTCAGGTACATATCTGCAAAATTCAATTTCAGTTTCAGTTTAAAGTACGTCTTCCAAAAGTACCCAGGTTCAGGTTCTGGTAGCCGGAAATAAGATCGAACTTGTACTATAATAAGATGTACTACTTTGTGTTTGCTTGCGATTTGGTTAAAAACGACTACGTATTATCGTGGGTAAATATATGCCTACTTTATTTGTATATGTATATGTATGCACATTTGGTATGGGCGACCATTTTAAATAATTCGCGCTAAGACAACGAAATAAAAGGGCCGATAGCATGACCGGATATAACAATTCAGGAAAAAACCGCATTCGATTTCATTAAAAATTAGAAAAATGCAATTTAATAACAGCCGCTTGCAAAGAACTTTTCTCTGGCGCAGTTAAGGGCTTTAGTCTTCGATTCAGGCCTACTAGGCTCGTACATTACATAGGTATACTTTTAAGCAGAAATAGCCTGAAATCGTTATTACGCATGAGTAGGGAGAACGGCTGAACGGGTTTATCTGAAAAATAATAACACGTTTAAGACTCGGACGAAACGAAAGGGAAACGTGTGGGATTCGATCAAACCCACACAACTACTACGTGTATAAATGATCACTGTCTTAGTTTTAGCGAGATTGTTTTAGATGGAGACCTGCTTCCGGCCGCCTGAAGATCTCGAGGAGCCATCGACAGATCCAGCCATTACAGAGAGAAACGTGGAGAGAATTAAACGTAGCTTCGATTCCATGCGCAATCAGCTAGCCAGAGAAGAGCGAAATGCAATTCGGGTATCATACGTACCGTATGCACAGGGTATCCCACGCAGGGATTGAGATGTGTTTTTCGTTTTTTTTTTAAATACCTTTTTTTCAAAGGGTCGTAAAAAAGCATAAATCGCGGATGAAAACTCAAGCTAAAAATAGCTAATTAATGTCATTTTTCTATTTAGAAATGGACATTTGCTATGTATAATAGGCCCTGCTGACTCAAAACTGTTAGAAAAACAACAGAAAAAACCAAATTTGAGCAAAACAAACTGCTGTAAGAAAATTTGCATATACCATTTATTGATGGGGATTGTTAGGCGCTGTTGCATGTCTGTTTCGTGTGTATTTCTGGTCAGAGAAGACTGAGGAAGGCGCTAGAAAGCGTTAGGAATCATAAAACCAGTCTAGGATACTCAGAACTTGGGCTGGAGTTTTTCCACGATTTTGGAAATTTTCTTCGTAAAAATATGATTACTTGTTAATAACAACTTTTGAAATTAATTAAATTAAATTAATTGAATTGAAATTAAAAACGGGCCAATTGTGGGAATTTCAATTTAATTAATTTTTTACATCACTACATCTATGCAAGCAAGTTACTCCTCTTGGCACTGTAATTTCATGTTCCAGTTAGTTAGTTAGTTTAGTTGCAGTTCTAATAAAAAGTGACTGTTAAATAGAATATAATTTATACTTAAGGAAATGCGCACTCTGCCTCCAGAACAACAAGAAGATGTGGCCAAATTCTGGGAGGCGGCCAGCTCTTTCTTTGGAAAGATCCTAGATTGGATGAGCAAGATGTTCGCCGCTGCAATGGAAAAGCTGCGCCAAGGCTTTCGCATCGTTAAGGAGCAGTTGCTCCTCATTTTCGCAGAAGCTAAGAAGATAATGCAAAGTTGGTTAGACATTTAAGAGAGAGAGAGAGAGAGTAATCAGGAGTCCTCAGTATCTAAATCTTGCTTGAGCTTCTGTGATTTAGTAAGTTGCTTGCGCGATTCAGGTGCGATACGCCGACTTAATTACCCATCGAGAGGTGCAATACGCCGACCGGTGCGAAACGCCGACGAGAGAGGTGCGAAACGCCGACTTGATTGACAGGTGCGATACGACGACTGCAGGTGCGATACGCCGACTGCCAGTACAGTAGGAAGGCGCCAGTTTTGAATGCTTCACTTATGGCACACGTTGCACGTAACTTATCTGGCTAAAACAACAGATTAAAGATGAAATAATATATCGGAAAACCGAATACCCAATATTGAAGATCCCGATGTCAAATTCCCATACCAAATATTTTTCAGACTGGGGCCGAAAATTACTGAATTATGCCTAACTTTCAATTTAGGTTCTCAATAGTCATACTCGATCTGACCAGCCAGAAAGCGACTGTTACCTTTCGATTTTTTTAACGTGCGCCTTAGCTAAGGGTGCAAAATTGCATAAAGGGTGAAGAAGTAAGGCATTTGCGTGCAATGCTAACTCCAGATGAGACCGAAAGCTAAAAGATGTGTCTGCTGAAACAAGTGTCTGCACTGCCATCGGACTATTTCCAAAGCTACAGCCAATACTGTACGTCTTTCTGTACTTCTATAATGATCTGTGATGGCTTTCCCTAAGCAAATACTAGGGAGTACAGAATTATTAAATATGGATTGCTGGAACAATAGAACTATTTCATGTTTTCAAAATGAATTGATAAAATTCGATTGAAAAGAGTCGATTTCGTATTTCAAAAGCTAAATTTGTTATTCATTGTCTTTTATCGTGTTTTCTGTCTTCAGAAGCCAACGCACCGAAATCAAGCTTAGCTACTTTTACAATGTAGTCTCCCAACCTACCTACAGTGTACCTAGGTACATGTAGCACATGCTTGATTGAACGTGTGACAGTTCTAGGGCTCCCCAAACCATAAATCCTCTATCATTGGGCAGTCGGCGTTTCGTTCCTCTTTAGTCGGCGTAACGCATCTAATTGTAGGCGGAGTTTATTGAGTCGGCGTTTCGCACCTCTTAGTCTGCGTATCGCACCTTTCTAATCAGTCGGCGTATCGCACCGGTCGGCGTATCGCACCAACAACGCTTGCGCGCTACAGTAGGTTAACCATTCCGAATTGCTTGAATTTTGATATCTCTGTTCTCTACGTATAGACAACATACCAATGACATGATTTACACTTGTAATTTACACGATTTGTACATGTCTTATGTTAGTGTGGAATAATTTGTTCTGCTATCATTTGATCCGATGTACGCCGGTGTTCCGTTACATAATCCTATCGTTAAAAGTCCTATTCCTAACAGGCCGAGTGCCGTGAAATATTCCTATTACCATTAAATAGTCCTGTGAATGCTGTGACATTGTCTAATCGGTGGTGAGCGTGCGGTAATGATATAGGGACGCGCAAGTACGTACGATACTGTTTAGCAGGTCAAAAATTATCATATAGCTCATCTTGCCGCCTTTCAAAACTGGAAGCGCCAACCTGCTCCACAGTGTCAGGCTGTCTGGTAGCCTGTGGTTTAGCTATGTAGTTGCCACTTGCCAGTAGTTTTACTATGAAATGGATCGTGAGACGTACTGTATGAATCGTTTCTCAAAATTCCCCTATTGGACGATCGCCGCGTCGTTAGCTCAGTGGGTAGCTCGCTGCCTCTGAGTCAGGGCGGCCCCTGCATCCCTAGCGGTTGTAGTGGTTCATCCTCTCGGCGCTGCAAGTTTCTTGCTGCAAAGAGTTGGTCGTCGGCACAACGCTCCACCCAAGCCACCGAAAACTGGTTACAGTGAGTAGGTAAAATGGGAACCAACTGGATCTGCCGTTGCACCGAAAGCCGCTCCTAAAAGCATGCCGCGTTGGAGGGAAGATCAACGACGTCAGGAGCTGTCTGAGAGACCAGCAATAAGGCCAATACCGGTTTAGTGCCTGCCGCCGGGCGGCCGTTGGGAGCTGTCAGCACCATGACGTCACCACGCCAGGCACTCTCTTAGTACCTGGCGCCCAACAGCATGGCTTGAGTGGCTTGGCAGTGAAAGAAGGGCAAACGTCCGAGATAACGATATCAGGGGTAACGAAATGGACCGTGCAGGTCTGATCGTAGGGCTGTACATCGTACGCCCCCCGCCAGATCGGATCGGATCCCCTATTGGACAAAAGCGACGTCATCATCGGCCGAACCCCCCTCCCCCTTGTCATCGGTTGTCATCATTTGGCAAACCCCCTCCCCCTAACCGATTACGTCATTTTTGCACAGCCCCATACAGTGTTGGCCAGAAGACCGCCTGGTAGGGCCCGACCGGATATCCGGATCCGGATCCGGATCCGGCCGGATATGGCCATATCCGGATCCGGTACCGGATCCGGATATTACCTGCCGGATATGCCGGATATCAGTCACAGATGAGAAAACGTGACTTTTTACGTATTTGAACATAAATATTGAGAAAATGAGCGCGATCTGGCTGTAGTTGTTGGTACACCGTTGAAAGTTTCGTTTTTTTCTATTTTCTGATGCCAAAATCTTACAACTGACTGATGTTGGTGGCAAATAGTTGGTGAATTTGATCATGATACGAGGTTTTCCAGAAGTTTAGAGACAAAATGTGTAAATTTTAAGTCACGCAAGTGTACCCATACATCTTTTAACTTTTAACACTCTCTGAAGCCCGAAAATGTAGAAATGTTGTTGTTTAACAAGTACCAGGGCTGTTGAGTCGGTTTTTTTCCTCGTTTTCTTTCGCTTTTTTCCGAAAAAAACCGTTTTTTTCATAGGGGCTCAGAAAAAAACTAAAATGCGGACAAAAACTCAAGCAAGTTTTTAAAGGAAATAGACACAATAACTGGTTAAATTCGCTTCAAATGCTTTGAATTTACGTTAATAGAAGCCCTACAAGCATTTCCATTACATAACTTAGCTGTTTTTGGCAAAAAATACCGGTACCATTTACAGGCAACTTTTATTATTGTATTTTCGTTGTTTTAAAATCAAATTACTACTCTAAAAGAAGAAATTAGTGCATTTTGTAATGAAACTCACGCTATTTCGTTGAATTCTGCAATAAAAGGCAAGATAACTTGCGTTGTTTTAACTACAATTATTAGATGTTGTTTTGAATCAACTGTTATAGAACAAAGAAATGTATATATGTGGTTTATTGCATTCTAAAAAAATTTTTAGTTGATCAATGATATCCGGCATATCCGGATCCGGATCCGGCCGGATATGGGCATATCCGGATCCGGATCCGGATCCGGTAGAAATTTGTATCCGGTCGGGCCCTACCGCCTGGCCTTTGTTCGAGTTCTCAGATTGACTTCAAATGGCCGCCATCCCGTCAATTTTCAACAATGAAAAGGTATTTGGCACGATTATTATTATTTGTTTGCACCTTGTTTTGACCAAGTTCTAGCCTGGTAGCCTTCGTGGTCTGGTGGAGTTAGGCCCTTCTGACATGAACTGACCCGAATTTTCAGACGTTAAATTTGAAAAACGATCCGTACATGTCTTATGGATCCTTCATCGGATTTTTTCCAAATTTTGCAAGTTAACTAACCATACATACATCGCACGAAGAAAACTGATATTTAGACAAGTTGTGTAAATTCCCCAATTCTAGTGCCCTTTGATGTGTTGGAGTTCCCGCAATGAGTACGTTTATGGCAAAAGATAATACCAATCGTTCCTACAGTACAGTATATGATTCAAAACGATCATTTTCTAATAATTACTGAAAATCTAGAATTTCCACCTGACTTTTTGTTTTCGGCCTGTCCCTCGCTTTGCCATAAAGTTTTCGCGCCCAACCAACCAACAAACGTACTCCCCATTTTAGTCTCGCTAATAGCCGAAAATTTGAGCCAAATCGGTAAGGAACCGCCCGATGTACAGTCTGAATAACCCTTTGGGGATGGCCAGACTCCAAATGGAACAGTTTGGCTGCGGTTTGGTCATTCGGGAATTAAGGGGAGAAAGGCAACCGCAGCTCCTCGCACGATGTTGCCGTGCGGTTAGGGGTTCAAACTGGAACTCACCCACTTTAGTGTGCTGCCGAAAATTGATAAATATTTCTATATCGGCGTATTATAGGATCAGATGGCCGACAAAAAACAAAAGAGTCCCGGCTCTTATCCACGTCATCCCGGCAAGTAGTAGATACGTTGTTCGATTATTCGCTATCCATCCACCCACGCCGATCGGCGCCGCCCATGCATGCGGTTGGCTCCACCAATTTAAAATTTGGAAAACGCAATCGCAAGCAATTAATCGGTTTGACGAAAGGCGAAAAAACCAACTAAATTACATACCTTTGCCTAGAAATCAATCTTACATTACAAGTGAAACATCGCTTTACATAACCAAGAAATCTCTGACTGTATGACGTCAGTTAAGGACATAAAGGTCCAAAATACCAAAATAAGGGTTACTTAACTTGAACTTTAACGGTATCATACTGTATGGCGGTTAAACCTTACATGTATAACAGGGGCTCTGGGGTCTGCTCCATCACTTATACTGCTGTTTGCGTATACACATACACATTTACCATTCACAAAAATACACATTGTTTTTCAATCTGTATACACATACACTTACACATTGAAAATTCCGATACAACCATACACAAACAGTGCCCGAAATGTGCATTCTTCTTATGTTAATTTGATCAGCAAAATTCGATAAAGTGTCCAGCAGAATTCAAGGATTTAGATTTATGTACCTGTATATATTGTACTGACAGAGACTAAAAATCATCATGAAGCCTTTCAATGGCTCTAGGTAACTCAACGTCAAAGCTATCCCAATAAAACAGTTGATTATGAGAGATATGGTTTTCTAGTAATAAGTATTTCTTGCTCAAAATCTGGCTAAAAAATTTGCAATTTCTGTACGATACACATACACATAAATACACATTATTCTTCTGAATGTGCATACACAAATTACCATACACATTAGCCAGTGATTGTGTATACACTACACATACATTCTCAAAATCCAATACCAAGCAACAGTATCATAGGCTTGCGTTTTGCTTGGCGTCTCTTCTTCAACTATACCATTCAGCTGTTGAATATTGGTTATTAGAGGCACGCTGAGCTTTCTTCTAAATAAATTAGCTAGCATTCAATTTCCATTCTTAATTTTAGGCAACGCCCATGATAAAAACACAAAAAAAGTGAAAAACAGAAGAAAATTACAGTGGCCTACTCACTAGTCACTACTTTAAACTGTTACAGTAGCCGACTTAGTGGTTTCTCTTTACTCGACGACCATTCAATCGATCGGTCAGGTTGCGTCCTTTCAAGTGACACCGAGCGCTAAAAGATCAGTCTACACAAGCTGGAAGCAGATACCTTTTTTGCACAACACGTATACGTATGAACCGGAGTTTTCCACTTATAAGACCTGGTCTTATAACTGGAAACTGCCCAAATTTAGGGTCACTTTTTGGCGCCCTTTTGAAGACCATGGTCTTATAACTGGAAAATGTTATTTCACTGCAAAAAAGGATTTGTTGAATTTGTTTTTCACCTAGATGGCTGTTCCAGACATGCCTGACCAGTTTACGCTTGACTTGCAAAACTTTACTTGAAACTTTAAAAAGAAAGGTTGTGTTGAAGCATAGCAGGTACTGTATTGCGTTCAAAACAAAAATCAAAATCATGTTTTATCTATATTATGTACTTCTGCCTTTGTTTTCTCACCATGGACAGCTTTTGTTCACTTTAAAAACAGTAATTGTGTGCTAAAATCGGTCAATTAAACTAAGACCATGGTCTTTTAACTGGAAAATGGGTGTCAATGAACCCAGTTTTCTGACCACCTATTAGAAGACCATGGTCTTATAACTGGAAACAAACACCTATTTAAAGACCATGGTCTTCTAACTATGGTGGTCTTATAAGCGGACATCTCCGGTACGTACATGTACGTTTACGTAGATTGAATAGCAATGTTTCACTATGAGAACTTAACGGCTGCGCTTCATTTTCCAGCTGTTTGGGGGCACGAAACGAAGCATGTGATTTATCGCTAGCTGTTTTCCCAATGCGCTAAACAAACCAACGTGGCAGTCTGAGTCATTTAATCGTTGAGGCGCACGACGCAGGTTGAGAATATTTTGTCGGAAAGCCTCTCTTATCTGACTTAACTACAGACGCATAAGTGCTCTGTTTTCTCCGTGCTTGTGCCCACAAAGCTGTGTGTTTGGGTTGGGTGTGCTGAGAAGAGAAGAACTATGGAAAAGCATAACCCTGTGGGCGAGCTGATGTCGAGTGCCAAGAAAAAGTTGAGTAGGGGTGCTGGTAGTTCTGGAAGCAGAGCGGTCACCACACTGGAAGATTTGGGTACCCAAGAAACGACTCAACTGAGACTGCGGCTAACCAATGCACAGGCACCTTCACGACCTCATCATGAACCAGGCAGATGGGAGCAGTTCAAGACCTGGGTAAGTCTGGTGGTGGATGGAATTAAAAGTTTCAGAAAAGCATTTCTGGTCCGCACCACTAATACCGTACATACAGGCCGTTTTTTCGAAGTCAGTATTGGCGAACCTTTTCGTTCTCAGATAAAATTGTGTTCCCTTATGTCTGAGTGAGCCTTATAACAGGCGCTCAACAATACACACATGAATTTGTAGGTACTCCAAAATATTTGGTAACTCAAGGTTCAGGTATCTGCAAAATTCAATTTCAGTTTCAGTTTAAAGTACGTTTTCCAAAACTACCCAGGTTCAGGTTCTGGTAGCTGGAAATAAGATCGAACTTGTACAATAATAAGATGCACCACTTTGTGTTTACTTGCGATTTGGTTAAAAACGCTACATATTATCGTGGGTGAATATATGCCTACTTTATTTGTATATGTATATGTATGCACATTTGGTATGGGCGACTATTTTTAATAATTCGCGCTACGACAACGAAAATACGCTAAAAGGGCCGATAGCATGACCGGATATGACAATTCAGGAAAAAACCGCATTCGATTTCATTTAAAATTAGAAAAATGCTATTTAATAACAGCCGCTTGCGAAGAACTTTTCTCTGGCGCAGTTAAGGGCTTTAGTCTTCGATTCAGGCCTACTAGGCTCGTACATTACATAGGTATACTTTTAAGCAGAAATAGCCTGAAATCGTTATTACGCATGAGTAGGGAGAATGGCTGAATGGGTTTGTCTGAAAAATAATAACATGTTTAAAACTCGGACGAAACGAAAGGGAAACGTGTGGGATTCGATCAAACTCACACAACTACTATGTGTATAAATGATCACTGTCTTAGTTTTAGCGAGCTTGTTTTAGATGGAGACCTGGTTCCGGCCGCCTAAAGATCTCGACGAGCCATCGACAGATCCAGCCGTTACGGAGAGAAACGTGGAGACAATTAAACGTAGCTTCGATTCCATGCGCAATCAGCTAGCCAGAGAAGAGCGAAATGTAATTCGGGTATCATACGTACCGTATGCACAGGGCAACCCACGCAGGGATTGAGATGTGTTTTTCGTTTTTTTTAAAAACAACCTTTTTTTCGAAGGGTCTTAAAAAACATAAATCGCAGATAAAAACTCAAGCTAAAAATAGCTAATTAATGTCATTTTTCTATTTAAAAATGGACATTTGCTATGTATAATAGGCCCTGCTGACTCAAAACTGTTAGAAAAACAACAGAAAAAACTAAATTTGAGCAAAAATTCAAACTGCTGTAAGAAAATTTGCATATACCATTTATTGATGGGGATTGTTAGGCGCTGTTGCATGTCTGTTTCGTGTGTATCTCTGGTCAGAGAAGACTGAGAAAGGCGCTAGAAAGCGTTAGGAATCATAAAACCAGTCTAGGATTCTCAGAACTTGGGCTGGAGTTTTTTCCGCGATTTTGAAAAAGAACAGACCGAGGTTTTCTTCGAAAAAATATGATTACTTCTTAATAACAACTTTTGAAATAAATTAAATTAATTGAATTGAAATTAAAAACGGGCCAATTGTGGGAATTTCAATGACAATTTAATTAATTTTTTTACATCACTATGTACATCTATGCAAGTTACTCCTCTTGGAACTGTAATTTCATGTTCCAGTTAGTTAGTTTAGTTGCAGTTCTAATAAAAAGTGACTGTTAATTGTCATTGCCAACCGAGATCGGGCAGACATGTATAGTGGGGGGTCGGCGGAATCGATTTGGTTAAAAACGACTACGTATTATCGTGGGTGAATATATGCCTACTTTATTTGTATATGTATATGTATGCACATTTGGTATGGGCGACTATTTTTAATAATTCGCGCTACGACAACGAAAATACGCTAAAAGGGCCGATAGCATAACCGGATATGACAATTCAGGAAAAAACCGCATTCGATTTCATTTAAAATTAGAAAAATGCTATTTAATAACAGCCGCTTGCAAAGAACTTTTCTCTGGCGCAGTTAAGGGCTTTAGTCTTCGATTCAGGCCTACTAGGCTCATACATTACATAGGTATACTTTTAAGCAGAAATAGCCTGAAATCGTTATTACGCATGAGTAGGTAGAATGGCTGAATGGGTTTATCTGAAAAATAATAACACGTTTAAAACTTGGACGAAACGAAAGGGAAACGTGTGGGATTCGATCAAACCCACACAACTACTATGTGTATAAATGATCACTGTCTTAGTTTTAGCGAGCTTGTTTTAGATGGAGACCTGGTTCCGGCCGCCTAAAGATCTCGAGGAGCCATCGACAGATCCAGCCGTTACAGAGAGAAACGTGGAGACAATTAAACGTAGCTTCGATTCCATGCGCAATCAGCTAGCCAGAGAAGAGCGAAATGTAATTCGGGTATCATACGTACCGTATGCACAGGGCAACCCACGCAGGGATTGAGATGTGTTTTTCGTTTTTTTTAAAAACAACCTTTTTTTCGAAGGGTCGTAAAAAACATAAATCGCGGATAAAAACTCAAGCTAAAAATAGCTAATTAATGTCATTTTTCTATTTAAAAATGGACATTTGCTAGGTATAATAGGCCCTGCTGACTCAAAACTGTTAGAAAAACAACAGAAAAAACTAAATTTGAGCAAAAATTCAAACTGCTGTAAGAAAATTTGCATATACCATTTATTGATGGGGATTGTTAGGCGCTGTTGCATGTCTGTTTCGTGTGTATTTCTGGTCAGAGAAGACTGAGAAAGGCGCTAGAAAGCGTTAGGAATCATAAAACCAGTCTAGGATTCTCAGAACTTGGGCTGGAGTTTTTTCCGCGATTTTGAAAAAAAAACGAAAAAAAAAACAGGCCGAGCTTTTCTTCGAAAAAATATGATTACTTGTTAATAACAACTTTTTAAATTAATTAAATTAAATTAATTGAATTGAAATTAAAAACGGGCCAATTGTGGGAATTTCAATGACAATTTAATTAATTTTTTACATCACTACATCTATGCAAGTTACTCCTCTTGGCACTGTAATTTCATGTTCCAGTTAGTTAGTTAGTTTAGTTGCAGTTCTAATAAAAAGTGACTGTTAAATAGAATATAATTTATACTTAAGGATATGCGCACTCTGACTCCAGAACAACAAGAAGATGTGGCCATATTCTGGGAGGCGGCCAGCTCTTTCTTTTGAGACATCCTAGATTGGATGAGCAAGATGTTCGCCGCTGCAATGGAAAAGCGGTGCCAAGGCTTTCGCATCGACGTTGAGAAGCAGTTGCTCCTCATTTTCGCAGAAGCTAAGAAGATAATGGAAAGTTGGTTAGACATTTAAGAGAGAGAGAGAGAGAGAGAGAGTACCGGAGAGTGCTGCATTGGGTACCCGGGTACACTAACCAGCACTTAGCATTTTCCGCAACAAAAATCAGATCCAGATAGGGTACCCGGTACACTAACTGGCACTTAGCCAAATCATGTTAAACTGCTTGTTTTCACGATTTCTGAGCAAAAATGCAATTTTCCAATCAAGATTACTGTTTCTGTCATGAAAATGAGAGTGGTTGGTCAAAGTTTCCTTTCTTTTGAGCTTTGCATCTGTAAAAACGATTGAAAATTCGCAAAAATATGCGTAGACCTGCTTTAAACCTATCGAAATGTTGGAAATTTTGGACACCCATGACATAAAATCTGTCTCCAAATACTGTAGTGTACCCCGGGTACACAATCCGGCACTAAGTGCCAGTTAGTGTACCCCGGGTACGCTATCTGGAGGGGTACCCTATGCAGCACTCTCCGGTAATCAGGAGTCCTCAGTATCTAAATCTTGCTTGAGCTTCTGTGATTTAGTAAGTTGCTTGCGCGATTCAGGTGCGATACGCTGACTTAATAAACCATCGAGAGGTGCAATACGCCGACCTGTGCGAAACGCCGACTTGATTGACCGGTGCGATGCGACGACTGCAGGTGGGATACGCCGACTGCCAGTACAGTAGGAAGGCGCCAGTTTTGAATGCTTCACTTATGGGACACGTTGTACATAACTTATCTGGCTAAAACAACAGATTAAAGATGAAACAATATCGGAAAACCGAATACCCAATATTGAAGATCCCGATGTCAATTTCCCATACCAAATATTAGTCAGACGGGACCGAAAATTACTGAATTATGCCTAACTTTCAATTTAGGTTCTCAATAGTCATACTCTATCTGACCAGCCAGAAAGCGACTGTTACCTTTCGATTTTTTAACGTGCGCCTTAGCTAAGGGTGCAAAATTGCATAAAGGGTGAAAAAGTAAGGCATTTGCGTGCAATGCTAACTCCAGATGAGACCGAAAGCTAAAAGATGCGTCTGCTGAAACAAGTGTCTGCACTGCCATCGGACTATTTCCAAATCTACAGCCAATACTGTACGTCTTCCTGTACTTCTATAATGATCTGTGATGGCTTTCCCTAAGCAAATACTAGGGAGTACAGAATTATTAAATATGGATTGCTGGAGCAATAGAACTATTTCATGTTTTCAAAATGAATTGATAAAATTCGATTGAAAAGAGTCGATTTCGTATTTCAAAAGCTAAATTTGTTATTCATTATCTTTTATCATGTTTTCTGTCTTCAGAAGCCAACGCACCGAAATCAAGCTTAGCTACTTTTACAATGTAGTCTCCCAACCTACCTACAGTGTATGTAGGTAGCACATGCTTGATTGAACGTGTCACAGTTCTAGGGCTCCCCAAACCATAAATCCTCTATCATTGGGCAGTCGGCGTTTCGTTCCTCTTTAGTCGGCGTAACGCACCTAATTGTAGGCGGAGTTTATTGAGTCGGCGTTTCGCATAGTGTGGGTTTGTATATTCAAATATACATATACAAATTTGTATATATATACAAATGTTTTGGATATACATATACATATACATATACAAACGGACTGCTGATACAATATTCAATATACATATACAAACAGACTTGATATACAAACGGTTTGTATATTTTCATTTGTATATTTTTGCAGTAAGTAGTTTGGCCACTTTCGTACGGTAATTGAGATATTTTTACAGTTTCTTCGGGTGTTTTTGTATTTTGAGCCTATGTCTTCAACTTTTCCAGAAGAATTTGTTAAATTTGCGGTTTAGCCTCCTCTCCATTAAGACCAAATATTATTCATCTTCGTTTTAGAAGTATTTCGCAATGACTTTTGCAGTTTGAAACGAAAAAATGGAATAGTAGGCACGCTCAACGACGAAATTGATAATCGAATCCCGCACATTTCCCTTTTCGTTTCATCCCAGTTTTAAACGTGTTATTATTTTTTTAAACCTGTTCAGCCATTCTCCCTATGATGCGTAATAACGATTTCAGAAGCTATTTCTGCTTAAAACTATACCTATGTACGAGCCTAGTAGGCCTGAATCGAAGACTAAAGCCAGAACCTAAGCCTTAACATACCTGTTAACCTAAAACTAAGGGGTGTACCTAAAGCGTAAGTTTGAATTTGTTGCTATAATGTGGGAACCTATCGCCGCGTCGGTGGCTCAGTGGGTAGCTCGCTGCCTCTGAGTCACGGCGGCCGCTGCATCCCTAGTGGTTGTAGTGGTTCATCCTCTCGGCGTGGCAAGTTTCTTGCTGCAAAGAGTTGGTCGTCGGCACAACGCTCCACCCAGGCCACCGAAAGCTGGTTACAGCGAGTAGATAAAATGGGAACCAACTGGATCTGCCACAGCACCGAAGCCGCTCCTACAGCATGCCAACTTGGAGAAAGAGCAATGACGTCAGGAGTTGTCCACGGAAACCGACTAGGCAGGGGGGCCTCTCTCGCTCTAGGGGTGGACCTAGCGGACGTTGGGAGCCGACATCACCATGACGTCAACGCGCCAGGGACTTTCTTAGTACCTGGCGTCCAACAGCATGGCTAGAGTGGCTGGCAGTGATAGAAGGGAAACGTCCGAGATGACGAAACTACGGGGGTTGCGCAATGGATCGCAAGGTCTGAGCGTAGGGCCGTAAAGGCACATCGGATCGGTGGGAACCTATCGGAAGCCCGGTAATTTTTCCTGAAAATCAAGTAACTACCGTAAAGCGGTACCTGCTTACGGCCCTTGGTGAAAAAGCTGCCGAAAATTTTGTACTCGGACAGTACCCCCCCCCCCACATCGCAATTACCGATTTACATATTTACGCTTGTGCATAGTTTTGGGCTCAAGTTTAGAATCAGGATTTAATTTAAGCATTAGTTCATGCTCTAACCTAGCTTTAAACCTGTGGTTACGCTCAAGTTAAACAAATCAGCCACCCTACCAAAGTGGTATACTAATTGACGCAACTATGACGCATACCAGTCGGCCCGTAAAATGACACTACAGCATCTATCTACTCAATAAATTCGCGTCGAAAACCGTAAACAAACAATTCAAATGAACAGGGCTTCCGATATATTCCCGCCGTATAGCATTTGTATTACTTAAAGATTTTCGACCACCGGTGACACCACACAAAAATTTTCTTGATACATTGTATTACAGATCATCCTAAAAAGCCTGAGTTTTAGCAACAACATAAATTTTAGCTGGTAAAAATTTTAGACCGAGGGCAGTATCACTTAATAGAGTTCGCACCGGTTGGGAGAACTGCCTGAAATCGGAATACACTCATGCAATTTCAGAATATTTCACGTTGGCTAGCCCTACAACGCCCTACCATATGACAATGACACCCGTCATGGTACCCCTAACCCACCTGGTTTGTCGAAATCATGCTTTCCAGCAGAAAATCTATAATATTCTTAATATACAAATATACAAAAAAATATGCAATATTGAAATTTTGTTTGTATATGTATATATACATATACATTTACAAACTAATGTGCATTTGTATATATACATATACATATACATATACAAACAAAGTAGCCATATATGTGCCCACGTTAGTTTCGCACCTCTTAGTCGGCGCATCGCACCTTTCTAATCAGTCGGCGTATCGCACCGGTCGGCGTATCGCACCAACACCGCTTGCGCGCTACAGTAGGTTAACCATTCCGAATTGCTTGAATTTTGATATCTCTGTTCTCTACGTATACGTATAGACAACATACCAATGACATGATTTACACTTGTGATTTACACAATTTGTACATGTCTTATGTTAGTGTGGAATAATTTGTTCTGCTATCATTTGATCCGATGTACGCCCGTGTTCCGTTACATAATCCTATCGTTAAAAAGTCCTATATAGGATTTTTAACAGGCCGAGTGCCGTGAAATATTCCTATTACCATTAAATAGTCCTCTGAATGCTGTGACATTGTCTAATCGGTGGTGAGCGTGCGGTAATGATATAGGCACGCGCAAGTACGTACGATACTGTTTAGCAGGTAAAAAATTATCATATAGCTCATCTTGCCGCCTTTCAAAACTGGAAGCGCCAACCTGCTGCACAGTATCAGGCTGTCTGGTAGCCTGTGGTTTAGCTATGTAGTTGCCACTTGCCAGTAGTTTTACTATGAAATGGATCGTGAGACGTACTGTATGAATCGTTTCTCAAAATTCCCCTATTGGACAAAAGCGACGTCATCATCGGCCGAACCCCCCTCCCCCTTGTCATCGGTTGTCATCATTTGGCAAACCCCCTCCCCCTAACCGATTACGTCATTTTTGCACAGCCCCATACAGTGTTGGCCAGAAGACCGCCTGGCCTTTGTTCGAGTTCTCAGATTGACTTCAAATGGCCGCCATTCCGTCAATTTTCAACAATGAAAAGGTATTTGGCACGATTATTATTATTTGTTTGCACCTTGTTTTGACCAAGTTCTAGCCTGGTAGCCTTCGTGGTCTGGTGGAGTTAGGCCCTTCTGACATGAACTGACCCGAATTTTCAGACGTTAAATTTGAAAAACGATCCGTACATGTCTTATGGATCCTTCATCGGATTTTTTCCAAATTTTGCAAGTTAACTAACCATACATACATCGCACGAAGAAAACTGATATTTAGACAAGTTGTGTAAATTCCCCAATTCTAGTGCCCTTTGATGTATTGGAGTTCCCGCAATGAGTACGTTTATGGCAAAAGATAATACCAATCGTTCCTACAGTACAGTATATGATTCAAAACGATCATTTTCTAATAATTACTGAAAATCTAGAATTTTCACCTGACTTTTTGTTTTCGGCCCGTCCCTCGCTTGACCATAAAGTTTTCGCGCCCAACCAACCAACAAACGTACTCCCCATTTTAGTCTCGCTAATAGCCGATAATTTGAGCCAAATCGGTAAGGAACCGACCTATACAGTCTAAATATCCCTTTGGGGAAGGCCAGACTCCAATTGGAGGAGTTTGGCTGCGGTTCGGTCATTCGGGAATTAAGGGGAAGAAAGGCAACCGCAGCCCCTCTTCCTCGCACGATGTTGCCTGCAGTGTTGTGCCCAGGGTTGTATATTTTTCCGAAAAAAACCTCGGCCTGTTTTTTTCCAGTTTTTTTCCGGTTTTTTTCCGGTTTTTTTCCTAAATCGCAGAAAAAAACTCCAGCCCAAGTTCTGAGTATCCTGGGCTGGTTTTATGATTCCTAACGCTTTCTAGCGCCTTCCTCAGTCTTGTTAGACCAGAAATACACGTGTTACATTGATATAAATCACGAAACAGGCATGAAACAGTGCCTGACAGGTTCCATAAACAACGCTATATGCAAATTTTCTTACAGCAGTTTGCATTTTTGTTTTTTCATGCCAAATTTGGTCTTTTTTATTGTTTTTCTAACAGTTTTGAGTCAGTATGGCCTATTATACATAGCAAAAGTCCGTTTTTTAAACGAAAAATGACGTAAATTAGCTATTTTTAGCTTGAGTTTTTTTCCGCGATTTATGTTTTTTTCCGACCCTTAGGAAAAAAACCGGTTTTTTTCCGGAAAAAAACAGTTTTTTTCCGGTGTTTTTTTCCCACCTCACATCCCTGGTTGTGCCTAGCTCAAATTTCTAAAACTCGGTAAGTATTCAGTAAGTAAATCCGGATTTTTTTAAATTCAGTAAGTACGAGTAAGTACTGGGTTTTTCAAAGAAAACCCGGTAAGTACTCAGCAGGGGGGGACCCAACCACGACAAATCTCGAAATATGTGCCGGGCCACTTCCGGTGACCGACATTCAAACGGTTGCCATTCACCCAATTCTCAAGCTATCGACAAGCAGCTTGGTGCATTGTGTAGCTGAGATAATGGGCTTTCTAACAATGTGCCCCAGTTTAGTATATCCCAATTTTTGACGAAAATGTTTAGCGTTTTTCGCGGTTGAAAGTGATTCAAAAAATTGCTCATTATTTAAACGGTCATAACTTTTGACCACAAAGAGCTATCCATATACCGATCACACCACATGAAAGAACTCGTCGAGTACAATATTATAGATGCCATCGGAATCCAGATTAATCGATTCTAGCCTGAGTAGTAGCGTGCCAAACATGATCATAATTTTTGGGCTCAATTTTCGCATTTGTCGTGCTTTCCAAGACCACTGGCAGCGAAGCAGTGTTCTAATTGAGTCGTGAGGCCCATCAATCGAAGCGTCTTGGTGCGTTGAGTTCAAAAATCATACTCAAACCTAAATTGGAGGCTTCATATCTATGTTACCGACCGAAGTTATAAACGCCTATTTCATACCCTTCCAGAGCCTAATGTTTGCAGCCATTTTTTCACAAGTAGAACATCGAAATTCCAAATTCTGAATGAACATCCTGATGCAGAACGGCGAGACGAATCGATTGGTGTAAGAAACGTCTTTCTACGACCACGTTTTTCCGGTGAACAGTAGACATGAATGAATGTCGCTCTGATTTACGCTACAAAAATGGCCTGTTTAGTAGGGAATTCATGGTCTTGCTCATCATCCGGTGATCCCAGATGGATCGCTGAGCTACCAATCGATGCACAACGGTCTGTTGAACTCGAAAATCGCGGCTGCATCGCTCTTTTAACCATTGCCATCACTGTAAAAGTGGAAATATAGGAGTGGTCAGATTTTCACCTTTGTCTTCTCACATTCTGAGTTAATTCTGGACGAAATAACGGTCGAAAATTAAACTTCTGAACGAATATTCTGATGCAGAACGGCGAGGCGAATCGATTGGTGTGAGAAACGTCTTTCTACGACCACGTTTTCCCGGTGAACAGTAGACATGAATGAATGTCGCTCTGATTTACACTACAAAAATGGCCTGTTTAGTAGGGAATTCATGGTCTTGCTCATCATCCGGTGATCCCAGATGGATCGCTGAGCTACCAATCGATGCACAACGGTCTGTTGAACTCGAAAATCGACAAAGTGTTTCGGCAAAGTATCTCTGCAGTGACACATTCAAACAACGGTTCTGGAGTCAAGATCTGCTCAATGCATTGGGCGTACAGGCTGTTCCCTTCCACCATACCCACAAAAGTTATTCAAGCATTTTCTACGCCAACTTGTCACATACTTTCTTATGAAGGTATGTTATTGAACTATCAGTAGGTAGTACAAGCAAGCTGGTCAGTAACTACTGCATGTGGAATGATTTTAGGATGGCCTTTCCCCTAAGGAAGACAAACAAGAAGCACTGCGCAAGCGACTCGAACATTTAGTTACTGATTCTCGCACAAAGAGAAAAGCTCATGATGAATGTTATCGCTGTGGAGGTACTCTAGTCCACTTTTCTTCTACCTACAACATGGCATTGTAACATTCGCAGAATCCTAGACCTTATAAACTTTCAGGAGTTGGACACTGGGGTGTAGACTGTATAAGGGAGCCAACAACTGAACATTTGCAGTCAAGTAGCTGTTGGAAATGTGGAGCAATGGGACACTACCAAAAAGAATGCCAGCAGACTGAACTTCAAACAAAACCAGTCAAACACAGTTATCCAAAGAAGAAGACACTAACTGAGGTATTCATAGCATAATACATATATGTAGAGTATGACTATGTGCAATGTGAATTTCGTGTTTTCTTTCAGATAATGCTTGGAATCAAACAACAGGATAGTCTTGAATATCTGCCATCGTTTGACAGATTGACTCAGGACGAGGGCCCACTAGGCGTGAGGCGGTACACAACAGAGTGGCAGAAGATGCAGGAAACTCCTGGCCTGATCAGTCCCAACACTACATACAAATCACTTGTAGAGCTGACGCCACGTAACCGGCCAACAAAAAAGAGTGGTGACCTGCGAAAATTGTTCTATAGGTAATACATTTAAAGTCTTTAAAAGGTCTTTAAAGTCTTTAGTAACTGTGAACTTGTTAGATTCCACTGTGGGGAAAACACACTGCTGGAAATGCATGAACGTGAGTTCCCACAACGCCGTTCTGACATAAACGCAGAATTAGCAGAGAATTGGAGCAGAGCTAATGACCACAGTGCTGTTCTTACTTTACTGCAGCACTGCAGTACTGTTCTCAATGCAATTGGATTGCCAACCGAAAACGTGCTATTCAGAGAAGTTGGTGCATTACCAGCATCACCTGATCTGATTGCATCACCGAATGGGTTCCTTTCAAGTCACGATAAATCGAAGAAGGAAAGCATTCCAGTAAGCATCAAGTGCCCATTCCTAGCAGGTAATGGAAAAGCAAAACCAGCACAGAGACCGCCATGGCAGCACTATGTGCAGCTCACAGCTGAAATGGAGGCATTCGATTCTTCCTCCTGCTTGTATATCAGCTGGACACTGGTTGGCACAACTGTATTTGCTGTGCAGTGCATCTGGATCCATCTTTTGCTCAAAATCTCTCAACATACCTTACCAACTTTGTGCAGTGTGCAAAGGAAAAGCGTTCCTATGACACGTTTATGGACAAAATCCAAGAAGGAAACGCCACATCTTTATGCAAGGGTGCAAGACAGCTAGCAGAGCAGTTCAAACCAATCGTGGAGCTGGAATCGTGTCTTGACTATGGTGCAAAGAAAAGCGCTAGACAAGTTACAGAGCAAGTTGACAAGTTTCACCAACAACTTCAAGGTTTATAAGCTATCTCGATACCTAATATAACCCATTACTTTTGTAGTCCCTGTCTGTACAGCTGTGAAAGCAAATATAAAATAATAAATTGTCTCGCGTGGCAGTGCTATAGCTGAAATTCCATACAGAACAGGAGTTTCAAGTTAAAATCGGGATCTCGCGCAAAAATCTCCACTGTTCACCGGGAAAACGTGGTTGTGGAAGGATGTTTTGCATAGCAAATCTGACCACTCCTATATTTCCACTTGTACAGTGATAGCAATGGTTAAAAGAGCGATGCAGCCGCGATTTTCGAGTTCAACAGACCGTTGTGCATCGATTGGTAGTCAGGGATCCATCTGGGATCACCGGATGATGAGCAAGACCATGAATTCCCTACTAAACAGGCCATTTTTGTAGCGTAAATCAGAGCAACATTCATTCATGTCTACTGTTCACCGGGAAAACGTGGTCGTAGAAAGACGTTTCTCACACCAATCGATTCGTCTCGCCGTTCTACATCAGAATGTTCGTTCAGAATTTGGAATTTCGATGTTCTATTTGTGAAAAAATGGCTGCAAACATTAGGCTCTGGAAGGGTATGAAATAGGCGTTTATAACTTCGGTCAGTAACATAGATGCGAAGCCCCCAATTTGATAGTCCGTCTGATAGTCTGTTCGTAATTCTGCCGCGCAAAGAAAGCTTAGGTTATGCAAGCTGTGAAAAATACAAAAAATTGGCAAAAATTGTGTGTTTTCGTCGTTAGCATTAGCGTTAGTTCGTATATTTTCTTGCACTTGTGCGGCGAGCTACCTATCGCAGAAGTTTTTACTCAGTAAACAACTCAGTAAATTACCGAGTACCGAGTTTACCGAATTTTTTTCTAATTGAGTAATTCAAAATTTAAACTCGGTATTCAGTAAGTAAAATTAAGAAAAATTAAAAGTAGTACTTAAGTAGAAGTACTTACTTTAATTCAAAATAACTAAGTACCGAGTAACTTTTACTCAGTAAATTTACTGGGAACAACACTGGTTGCCTGCGGTTAGGTGTTCAAACTGGGAACTCTCCAACTTTAGTGTGCTGCCGAACATTGATAAATATTTGTTTATCGGCGTATTATAGGACCAGATGGCCGACAAAAAACAACAGAGTCCCGGCTCTTATCCACGTCATCCCGGCAAGTAGTAGATATGTGGTTCGATTATTCGCTATCCATCCACCCACGCCGATCGGCGCCGCCCATGCATGCGGTTGGCTCCACCAATTTAAAATTTGGAAAACGCAATCGCAAGCAATTAATCGGTTTGGCTAAAGGCGAGAAAACCAACTAATTGCATACCTTTCCTAGAAATCAATCTTACATTACAAGTGAAACATCGCTTTACATAACCAAGAAATCTCTGACTGTATGATGTCAGTTAAGGACATAAAGGTCCAAAATACCAAAATAAGGGTTACTTAACTTGAACTTTAACGGTATCATACTGTATGGCGGTAAAACCTTACATGTATAACAGGGGCTCTGGGGTCTGCTCCATCACTTATACTGTTGTTTGCGTATACACATACACATTTACCATTCACAAAAATACACATTGTTTTTCAATCTGTATACACATACACATTGAAAATTCCGATACAACCATACACAAACAGTGCCCGAAATGTGCATTCTTCTTATGTTAATTTGATCAGCAAAATTCGATAAAGTGTCCAGCAGAATTCAAGGATTTAGATTTATGTACCTGTATATATTGACAGAGACTAAAAATCATCATGAAGCCTTTCAATGGCTCTAGGTAACTCAACGTCAAAGCTATCCCAATAAAACAGTTGATTATGAGAGCTATGGTTTTCTAGTAATAAGTATTTCTTGCTCAAAATCTGGCTAAAAAATTTGCAATTTCTGTACGATACACATACACATAAATACACATTATTCTTCTGAATGTGCATACACAAATTACCATACACATTAGCCAGTGATTGTGTATACACTACACATACATTCTCAAAATCCAATACCAAGCAACAGTATCGTAGGCTTGCGTTTTGCTTGGCGTCTCTTCTTCAACTATACAATTCAGCTCTTGAATATTGGTTATTAGAGGCACGCTGAGCTTTCTTCTAAATAAATTAGCTAGCATTCAATTTCCATTCTTAATTTTAGGCAACGCCCATGATAAAAACACAAAAAAAGTGAAAAACAGAAGAAAATTGCAGTGGCCTACTCACTACTCACTACTTTAAACTCTTACAGTAGTCGACTTAGTGGTTTCTCTTTACTCGACGACCAATCAATCGATCGGTCAGGTTGCGTCCTTTCAAGTGACACCGAGCGCTAAAAGATCAGTCTACACAAGCTGGAAGCAGATACCTTTTTTGCACAACACGTATACGTATGAACCAGAGTTTTCCACGTATAAGACCTGGGGCCGATTTCATAAAAGTTATGAGCTCATATTATGACAGATTTTCTATGATTCTATGAGAACACCGGTTTCATAAAGGTGAACTCATACTTTCATAAGTATGAGCTCATATCTCATAAATATGAGTAAAATCATCGAATTTATGAGGGCGCCTGTTTCATAAATGTTTTGCCTCATACTATGATTTTATGATTTATGACTGTGTGTTCCTAGCATTTTATGAGTGGGTAGGTGACTCATAAAATTTTGCTTTTCCAGTGTAAAGTTGTTCTATCTCAAAGAAATGCTCGAATAATGATTCGTCCAGCTACAGTGAGAAAAAACCAAGATGAGCGGCCAAGGAGAAAACGTGTCTTTCGACCCAGGGTAACTTTCACATTATCCTGAAGAGCCTGCAAAGTTCAAGGAGTGTTTTCGGCTGTTGCAAGAAATTCTTAAAACCAGACATCGCCTGATCAACCAATTTCGGTAGTTGTACATGCTCTCATGCTGTACTGTACATGCTGCCTGTTTGAAGTTTGAACAAATTGTATCGGTTTCAGTTTTGTTAGTTCAAAGAAAGTTTTATAATGGAAGCAAATCGAACAAAAACAAACACGTTCAAATGCACACAAACAGTTATTGTGACTCGTAGAGCTGAAGAACACGAGCAGACATTGCTAGACACCCCTAAATCCGTTTACGACTTGATGGTCCAGACCGGCGGACCAATGTATTTCTTCTTCCTTCCGAAAATTTCGAGCGTCAGCTAGTAGGTTCGGTTTCCTCCAGGAACTGGCCGCTGATTTTTTGTTCACACTGAAACAGCTAGATACGTAGTTTCTTATGTGAAGCGATGCTAAATCGTACGAGTACAAAGTGTACGTATGGGAATCAATCCACATCCATATCGAGTAAAAACCAATAGCCGATTTAAAAGGACAGGGAAATTTCAATTTCAAATTTGTTAAAGCCGATATTATTTCTCTTTTCCTACTTTTGCGAAAAGATTGTGGTCGTGCAGAAGCGTTCTACGTTTAAGTCTGTACGCACTATTGCACATACGTAACAGGTCATCGTCAAAGAAGGAGGGGTTTGGAGTTTGAGCCCGGGTGGCCCGGATGGTCTTTCTTCTGCTGAGCTCAAATTTCGGGACTAAAAGTCGCTGAAAAATCGGTTAAAAGCGTAAAGCAGGCTAAAAACCACTAGAAACCGCTCTAGATAATTTTACATTTTGGGCTCTAGATGGTTTTAAATGTAAGAAAACACTGAAATCTACCGAAAAAGACGAAAACTATCTAAACATCTAGGAGGTCTTGGGAATTTACCAGGCACCACAGATACATACGTAGTTGAGAATGTAGTAGTTTTTAGGACGGTTGTATTCCTGACATAAAGGGCCGTCGATATAAACCTAGCTATTCTCGGAGGGGAGTGGGTTGGAGTACTTTCTATTAGGTTCTCTTATTTTTTACTCGTTTTTATTACAACACCTCCATTGAAATCGGAAGTGAACCCAACTCACAAAGCATCCCCTGCGTACACTACATACGACTGCAGAATAGTGAAAAACACTGCTTCAAACGTGTTTAGTTTCAGGTTTTATATCGTATTCTGGGAAAAGTTTTCATTATCTATCGCTAAAAAGTTTTCAGGCTAGAACCCCTGGCATATTTGTGTACCAATATGGGCAATTTTGCTGGGGCAGGGTAGTGTTGTTACAATACCAAAATTTCCGTTTGACTATGACTATGACTACCGCCCGTTTGAGTACAATACCAGAGTAGTCAAATTTGACTATATTGTAGTCAAACCATTTGACTACTATTACCACTGGTTTGACTACTTTTGACTACTTTTTGAAACAGAGCCAAATCTATGTTTTTAGCGATTTATAAGCTTCCGTCACCTGAAATGGCTAGGACTACTTCCGTAAATCGTTTGTTGGTTTTGAAATTAAATGTATGAGTAGCCGCAAAAATGAGCGCACGAGTGCATAATTGTTTCTTTCTGTTGAAATTTTCGATACAAAAGAAAAAATGCTGCACAAAAATAGCCACAAAATACAACAAAACGCTTTTTGCATGTGAAATCAAGAGAATTGTATTGTTCAGTTCTCTCATTTCATGTTCTTCATTGGTATTGTATTGTACTGTACATTATGTCATATTTTTACCCTCACGGAAAAGCTTGCATCAAGCCGAGATTGATTCATTGACTGACACCTGTAATTGCTTCAAAATTTTCTGAAAAGACGCTGTTTCGTGTTCTAAAGTTCTTTGAAACGTAACAAGTTTAAAAAATATTTTGTTGCGAGCAGCAAAAAGTGGTAAAATGCGCTTGAAAAGCCTGCCTCTTGTAACAAAACGTAGTCATAGTCAAACGGTTTGACTACCTGGCCTTCGTTTGACTACGTATTTATGGTAACGAAGGTAGTCAAACTTTGACTTTGACTACCTGTTCGTTTGACTGCGATATCACAAAAGTATTAACTATGACTTTGAGTTTGACTAGTAGTCATAACAACACTAGGGCAGGGTTACCGAAAACCGATAAGGATAAAGAAAACAAATTCTACAAGCAAAAAAAATTAAAAGATGACGATGACGTTCACAACGGCAACGTCATGGCTGGTGGGACAGTAGGGGAGGCCTCTAACAGGGTCTATTTCCTGATCACATCACAGGATGTTTGTCCGATGCTCGTTAGAGGCAGTGTTTTGGGCTTGCGGATCAGTGGCTTCTTGGCCCAGTCCTTCTACTTTTACCAAAGCGGAGTTGAGGTATTTATTTGCAGCACAAGCTCGTCGACCTCTGCCAAATGCTTTTCCTTCCCTCTCGATGCTTTGAGTCGAAAATTTCGCCCAATACAACGGTTTTCTCTGCGTTCTTTTGCGACCAGACATTTTTTCTAAGATGCTACCAGAGTTTTCCACACGAAATCAAGGCCAAACTCATTTTTCTCTTCTTTTTTTATTTATTCTTCTTTTTTTGCGACTCATAAAATCACTCATAAAATCGGAGTCATAAATATGAGTGCGCGCAAAACGTTGTGAAACCGACTTTATGAGGACTCATACTATGATCTCATATTCTCATAACTCATAAAATCATAAATATGAACGTTTTATGAAATAGGCCCCTGGTCTTGTAACTGGAAACTGCCCAAATTTAGGGTCACTTTTTGGCGCCCTTTTGAAGACCATGGTCTTATAACGGGAAAATGTTATTTCACTGCAAAAAAGGATTTGTTGAATTTGTTTTTCACCTAGATGGCTGTTCCAGACATGCCTGACCAGTTTACGCTTGACTTGTAAAACTGTACTTGAAACTTCAAAAAGAAAGGTTGTGTTGAAGCATAGCAGGTACTGTATTGCGTTCAAAACAAAAATCAAAATCATGTTTTATCTATATTATGTACTTCTGCCTTTGTTTTCTCACCATGGACAGCTTTTGTTCACTTTAACAACAGTAATTGTGTGCTAAAATCGGTCAATTAAACAAAGACCATGGTCTTTTAACTGGAAAATGGGTGTCTATATGAACCAAGTTTTCTGACCACCTATTTGAAGACCATGGTCTTATAACTGGAAACAAACAGCTATTTAAAGACCATGGTCTTCTAACTATGGTGGTCTTATAAGCGGAAATCTCCGGTACGTACATGTACGTTTACGTAGATTGAATAGCAATGTTTCACTATGAGAACTTAACGGCTGCGCTTCATTTTCCAGCTGTTCGGGGGCACGAAACGAAGCATGTGATTTATCGCTAGCTGTTTTCCCAATGCGCGTATGTGGACGAAGGCACCTCTTCTGTGTCACGTGACTTCTGTCCTGATGACTGCAGATGATGACTGCATTGAAAATTCCGATACACATTACCATACGCAAACAGTACTCGAAATATGTATTTCTGTGTATATGTTTTTGATCACCTGTTACATTTATGGATTAAACGGTATCGGTTGAAGTTCAAGTTAAGTGGTACCGTACCGGGTTTTTCCGTAAAAACGCCCATGGTCGTTTATTTAGTTTTGGCACTTTTCACTCATTCTGTTCTAATCTGAATAAACGCCCAGGGGCGGCTATTCGGAAAGTACATTTGTACTGTACATGTGCGTTCATTTGGAATTGGCAACTGCTTTCTGGCTGAGCGCGGTCTGTCTGTGAGTTGATTTTTTGCACTGATTCTTCAACAACAACTGATAATATCGTCTTTCTATACTGAAACTCATGCTTCTAGCCCAAATTTATGAGGTTTTAAGAGCCAGTTTAAGTTAATGACGACCTTTTTCTTCAGGCGACCGGCCAAAGTTTGGGTGAGGTTCTTCGATTTCGCTCAAGTTTTGCATGCACACATACATTGATGTAAGAAACATTACCTGCAATTTTCAGCTTCCGGGAGACCCCGGCTCCGGAATTAGAAAAATCAATAATTTTCGTTTTGTGGCAATAACTTTTGTATTGGTGGCCGTAGCGAGTTGGGAGTGGCATTTTTGGAATCCTCGCTCTCCGCTCTATCAGAATGTGTGTTCTAGACTGCATTCTATGACAAAAACTTTTTTTCATTCTTACTCGGGACCCCCCTGCAGCCAACCCAGTAGGAACACAGACAAGCGCAACTAGGAAAATATTTGGCCAACAGTACCCTATAACATATAAAAAAATAAGCAAAATCAATTTGACCTCTTTTAACCAAACGGTGGTTTGAACGCCGTCAGGTCGGTATGTTTTTTACTATGAAAGAGTATACAGTAGGTTCTGGTCTCATGTTTGGACGGCTATAACTATTGAACCGATAGATCGTTCGAGACCAACCTGGTACCTATTTACTCCTTATTGCACGGGCTTTTAAACGATATACAGTATGATGCTCTGTGAGATTTGTTTGGCTCGGAATTTTAGTTCAATGTTTGTTTTTGGTGTCCTTATGAAAGCTCAGGTTTCCGTTGAGCTGTTACGCTATAAATTTGCACAAAAGCAGGCGTCGGTCCAACAATCACTACCTTAAATTTCTAGCTCCCAGGTCTTGTCGGTTCCGGAGTAATAAAATAAGATTTTTAGTTATTTTGTGAATAATTCTTCCATGAAACGGTTCAGAAGGCTAGCAACCATACATGTACTAGGGGGGTTTGGGGTTACCCTCTAGCTGAAAAGGCCAGCCCCACTCACCCCCACACCCTTTTTGTTATTTTTTGCTTGCTTTAGCTCTAAAACGCTATTTGGCAGGTTAAAATAGCGATTTTTAGCGTGCTTACTGAAAAAAACGTGCTAAAAACACATTTCCAGGCGTTTTGGAGCTTTTTGAAATTTGGGCCCCCCTCTGGGCGAAACCCCCCTCGACCCCCCACATGAGGAAACCCCCTACCCCCTTCCTCCAGGTCGGTCCGGAGCTGTTACATGTATGCTAACAACAGCATAAGCCTAGCATACGTACAAACCATACACAGATCGCTGCCATTTCAGATTTTTCAACCGTTCTACTCGAAACGCCAAGTTTGGAAAAAGCGCGATTGATTTAGGCTCTGCTCGTGTACTGGGACATTGAGTTCGTAATAAGTGCCCGATGGCATGACAGCAACTGAAATGCGTGAAACAATCCCAGATGCAAAGTAATTTGTCTTCTGATTACAATACCATTTTTACATACATCTACACATCTACTGAAAGCATACACGTAACAAGTCATCCGCTGGAGAGGGAGTGGGGTTGGTGAGGCCTTGGCACCAGGGGTCTGAACTGAAGCTAAATTCTAGTGGAGGGGGTTGGGTACTAAAAACGCTCAAAAATCGCAATTTTTGGTTAAAAATGGTCAAAAATTGCAAATTTTGGCTCAGATACGGTTAAAAATTGCTATTTGCAGACTATTTTTGCAATTTTACTGTCTGAATTTCTAAAAAATCGGAAAAATTTTCTCACAGGATTACTTGCCAGAAAATCGGAGGGGGGGTCGGAAAAATCGTCTTGAGGGTGGGAGTCTCTGATGGGGCTCTGGCCAGGTCGCGTGGGGCAGATCCCCAGACACCCTATTGCATCTGCATGCATGTATGACTGAAAGCTTACCAAATGTCATACGGACCGTATGGATTCCAAACATTTTTACTATCAACAAAAATTTGGACTGAGTTGAGCTTTCCAATTTCTTCTGCCCAGAATGCATGACTGACGTTTGTTCCTGCTACAATTGGATTGCCTAGAAATTGTGCGGGAGCTATTCTGCCAAAACTGCCTCGTAAACTAATATACAGCTTCTGTCCAGCAAACATTGTGCCGCTACCTCTAGCACTGCTTTTTAGAAAGGTGACCAAATACAGATTATCTACTAACAAGCTATACAACTCTGTTCATCGGTTAACACTGTTCTTGATTTGCTGCAATGTATTTACATACTCAGTTCCCTTATATGCTTGGTATGTCTAGTTGGCTTGCAAATTTCGGGTTTGCTTGTCCAGAAACCAATCCATTCGTGCATTTGAAAAGAGATTGTATCGCTGTAAGTCGATAACTGAACTTCAATCTCAACTACGTATGTTCACTGCATCCGTATTACGGCCAGTTGTAGGGAAAAGTCTTATGCCAATAAGCTATAGGCAAGAACGCCCATTTTACATTCAATCTACTTGTATTACAAACTGAAATTACTTGTTTAACTGGAGGTAGTGATTGTACAAACACTTAATTGATTTCTGGGCATTGGGAGATGCTAGTCGAATGTAGTAAGCTGATACTTCATGCTCAGTCTCCAAGGGGACAAAAAGGAGTTCCACTGTTAAATGCCAGAGTCCTTCCACCAGCGTGAAGAAAGTTTCCAGTTCTCACTCTGGTCTATGCATCTCTTTTTTTGCTTAGTTTGCGATTTTCCTGCTGTAACACCACTGTACTGTATGCAACTGTTTTCATTGAGAATATTCCTACTTTATATGAGGCTTTAGGAAATTTATTTCGATTGGACACATACATTTGCATATTTCGATCAAAGTCGTGCTTCTCTTTCTCTCAGAAAAATGTTCCTTTGAATGGCATACTCTGTCATGTCAGGACCAAACGCAGTCAAGAGTTCTCTTTCATTTACAATTTAGAATGGCCGTATGAAAGAATAGGTCAAGCGACAGAACATTCAGCAAAATTTTGTGGAAACCAAATCGATCATACTAAACATGCAGTTGTATAGCTAAACGACCACGGTATTGGAAACGACCATTGCAGTAAAATTCCGAGCCAAAACAATCTCACAGAGCATCATACTGTATATGGTTTAAAAGCCCGTGCAATAAGGAGTAAATCGGTACCAGGTTGGTCTCGAACGGTCTATTGGTTCAATAGTTATAGCCGTCCAAACATGAGACCAGAACCCACTGTATACTCTTTCATAGTAAAAAACACACCGACCTGACGGCATTCAAACTACTGTTTGGTCAAAAGAGGTCAAATTGATTTTGCTTATTTTTTTATATGTTATAGGGTACTGTTGGCCAAACATTTTCCTAGTTGCGCTTGTCTGTGTTCCTACTGGGTTGGCTGCAGGGGGGTCCCGAGTGAGTATGAAAAAAAATTTTTGTCCCAGAATGCAGTCTAGAACACATATTCTGATAGACCGGAAAGCGTGAATTCCAAAAATGCCACTCCCAACTCGCTACGGCCACCAATAAAAAAGTTATTGCAACAAAATGAAAATTATTGATTTTTCTAATTCCGGAACCGGGGCCTCCCGGGAGCTGAAAATTGCAGGTAATGTTTCTTACATCAATGTATGAGTGCATGCAAAATTTAAGCGAAATCGAAGAACCTCGCCCAAACTTTGGCCGCTCAAAGGTCGTCATTAACTTAAACTGACTCTTAACCTATTTTTCACCATATTTTTTATCTTTTCCTGGACAAAATGTTTTATCTCAATAAACGCCCATGGGCAAATATAAAGTCCGTTTGGCAAGACTCAGCTTGGATCGGAAGATATTCAAGTCCAAAATTCCGCAAATCAATGCCCGCCTGGTGACCGTATCTTTTGATAGCAAGCCTAAATCGAGTCACGGTACAGTTTTCTAGTCCTTTTTTGGCCTGATGAGTTCAAAACTACGTAACTTCATTTTTTGGTTACAACCTCTGTTTCGGGAGTTATGGCCATCTGAATGTCACGACTACAAAAAAAGTCCAATTTTGGCGCTGCAGCAAAAATCACTTTTATATCCAGGCCCCAAATTTTATTTCTGACCATCTTACCGGATGTACTTTTTCCCACTGTTTCCAAAAATGACTTCAATTTTGCTCTAGGAGGTCTGCTTCTCGAGATATGGCCGTTCAAAATTTCGCGGCAAATCTGCACTTACAGCTCTCACTCTGCTTTGACCTGATAAACCAACTGCGTCCATTTGAGCAGCTATTGTTGCTTCGGTTCTGTCCTACCAGATGTAGATTTACCTGACAAATCGAAAAGACGCTTCCTTTTTACAATACCATGTCTACTTCAAGAGATATGACCGTTTGAACATTCGCGGCAAATTTGTACCTAAATCGGCTAAGACCTGCTAGCGGACTGTCTCCATTAGTACCGCTTGTGGTCTTTGTAAAGCCGTTATGTTAGATAGATCTTCGTGCTTTGTGTGATTTTGATCTCGCTTAAGCTGTTCCACCTCATTTTGCAAAGCTAGACAGTACAACCTACCCATTCCAGGTATTTTAATAAATACCCATACCCGGTATACCGATTATTTTGGGAATACCCAGGTATTTGGGAATCGGTATTTTTTCTCCAGCTTGCTGCAATTTTTATCGAAAATTCCCTATGCCAACAATGTTTTCTCTGTAATTTTGCATTTTTGGGACATAAACGGACGGGCAGAAACAGATTCTATTACGATATCCTTCCAAAATATCGAATTTGAAGGATGTTTAGTCCTCTGACCCTACTCTTTGTCTCTGTCCCAAACTTGCTTTGTCATTAGAAAGCGTTGGGCTAGTTTTGGCTTAACTTCACAATCCTCCGTAATAAATCAAGCCTCTATGTACTGTACTTGATGTACAGTACATTTACAATCAACAAAATAGCCTCGCATTTTTTTGCAGCTCGTTAGATCTCCATACTGTACACTAGCAGGCCTCAAAACTACAGTACAGTGGAAGCATTTCTCTTAGCCAAAATTATTTATAGAAACGATTCTCACTCCAGTAAAACTAAAAAATAGTTTCAAAAAATTCGTAAAAACTGTAGATCCCATTGCTTTTGATGCGTTTTCTGGCCTCTGACTTTGGAAATGACTAAATCCATGGCCTTGTAAATGGGAAATTCAGTGTTTTGACTTCGTAAAACATTTTCAGCAAATACCGAATAAATACCGGTATACCGGTATTTTTGCGAATACCTACCCATACCAAACCGATTCCTGGGTATGCCGAAAAATACCTACCCATACCGAACCGATTCCTAAAAATCCCATACCCAAACAACAGTAGGCACACGTTTGAATTTGGGTCGTTAGACAGTCAGGGAAATAACAACATATATGGTACCCTTTCGATCAAGGCCTCAGGTGGTACCATATATGGTACCCTTTCGATCGAGGCCTCAGGTGGTACCATACATGGTACCGGTACCATATACGGAAACGGTACCATATATGGTAGCGGTACCATATATGGTACCCTTTCGATCGAGGCCTCAGACATACATGTAACAGGGGGGTCTGGGGGTCTGCCCCCCACCCGACTTAGGCCAGACCCCCCCGGATAGGGACCCCCCTCGAGACCGAGACGATTTTTCCGACCCCCCCCCCCTCCGATTTTTCTGGCAAGCAATTTTTGAGCAAATTTTTGCGATTTTTTGCAATTTCAGACACAAAAATTACCAAAATCGCCGGTAAAACAGCACTTTTTAGCTGTATTTCAGCCCAAGGGATTTTTTTCCATTTTTGAGCGTTTTTTAGTGCCGGACTGCCTAAGTCGGGTGGGGGGCAGACCCCCAGACCCCCCTGTTACATGTATGTCTGAGGCCTCGATCGAAAGGGTACCATACATGGTACCGTTTCCATATATGGTACCGTTTCCATATATGGTACCGGTGCCATATATGGTACCACCTGAGGCCTCGATCGAAAGGGTACCATATATGGTACCAGTACCATATATGGTACCGTTTCCATATATGGTACCGTTTCCATATATGGTACCACCTGAGGCCTCGATCGAAAGGGTACCATATATGGTACCGGTACCATACAATGTATATGGTACCCCTTATGATTTGATCGAAGGGGTACCATATATGGTACCTGTAACCATATATGGTACCGGTTCCATATATGGTACCGTTTCCATATATGGTACCGGTACCATATATGGTACCACCTGAGGCCTCGATCGAAGGGGTACCATATATGGTACCAGTACCATATAAGGAAGTGGTACCATATATGGTACCACTTGAAGGTGCACCGGTACCATATATGGTACCGTTTCCATATATGTGTACTGATACCATATATGTTGTTATTTCCCTGACTGTTAGAGGTCCAAAAATTGGTCAAAAAACGGCTGGCGAACCAACCTTGAGTGGGTGTAGCTCCGGCAATATATTTGCTCTACGTTAGCCACTTTTGAAGATATGTTAGTTACCGCTTGTTACTGTTATTGGGCGATTGTTCCCAATAAGCCGTTTGTTTGGAATCCTGTTGTATCACCTCTCACAAGAATACAACAGAGCGCTAAACAAACAAACGTGGCAGTCTGAGTCATTTAATCGTTGAGGCGCACGACGCAGGTTGAGACTATTTTGTCGGAAAGCCTCTCTTATTTGACTTAACTACGGACGCATAAGTGCTCTGTTTTCTCCGTGCTTGTGCCCACAAAGCTGTGTGTTTGGGTTGGGTGTGCTGAGAAGAGAAGAACTATGAAAAAGCGTAAGGGGGCGTGCAAAAATTACGTAATGGCATGAGGGGGGAGGGGGGGTTCGCCAAAAGATTACTATTCATTACGGTGGGGGGAGGGGGGGTTGGCGACTTCATTACGTAATTTTTTTAAGTGCAGAAATCACTAAAGTCGCCATAATTTTAATTGTTTTGATGTACAGTACATGTACTTGTAGTCTCGATTTGAAGCCATTGGGCTTAAATTTTCTCGATTTCACTTAAATGAACGTTTAGATTAGAGAAGGTAGCTACCGTTTACGTCAGGGCTTTCCAATTTTTCAAATGCTAAATGGCAAGAGTGACCTTTGACATCTTATTAAGAGTTTATAAGGGTATAACACTTATCGACTCGATCTTTTACAGGGTTCGTGCGGCTTTTTCCGAGCAAAATTCGCTGAACAAAGTCAAATTTCCCCAACCAATCAGAGTGAGAACATTCTAACAAGGCTCAGAATTTTTAAAAATTTGCTCTGAAAAACGCATTTGACCGGTATTCTGTTAAGTTGTAGTAGTTGTGGAAAGTCACAAATCCCATTTTCAAAAGGGTGGTGTGTAAAGCTCTGACAGGGCCCTTTGGGCGAGAGAGGATTCTACTGTTATCAATTTTTTCCCTGACTGGACACCAAATTCCCTGACTTTTCGGGTCCCGCACGAACTCTGGTTTATAACTATCGATTATCAGTCAAGCAATATTGAAGCAGCCCTAAAACCCAGTATAAAACACTTCCAATACAATCCGTCAGCCCGTCAGTAACAAAACGCCATCCAATGATGGCTTCTATTTCTATGTCAAACTAAGACTATACGTACATGTATGTAGTAGCTCATCAATAAAGAAAACTAAGAAAACTATCAGTTGCTACTGTATACAGATGCTATTTTAATAAGAACGTCATTTTACATAGAATTGAACGGAAAATTTTCGGCTCTAACTCTTCAAAAATTGAAATTTCGGGGGGGGTAGCCAAATTATTACGTAATTAGGGGAGGGGGGTCAGGAAATTATTACGGGCGATTATCAGGGGGGAGGGGGGGGTCCGAAAATGGGCAAAAATACCATTACGTAATTTTTGCACGCCCCCTAACCCTGTGGGCGAGCTGATGTCGAGTGCCAAGAAAAAGTTGAGTAGGGGTGCTGGTAGTTCTGGAAGCAGAACGGTCACCACACTGGAAGATTTGGGTACCCAAGAAACGACTCAACTGAGACTGCGGCTAACCAATGCACAGGCACCTTCACGACCTTATCATGAACCAGGCAAATGGGAGCAGTTCAAGACCTACTGGGTAAGTCTGGTGGTGGATGGAATTTAAAGTTTCAGAAAAGCATTTCTGGTCCGCACCACTAATACCGTACATAGGGGCCGTTTTTTCGAAGTCAGCATAGACGAACCTTTTTGCTCTCGGATAAAAATCCGTTCCCTTCATACATGTACTAGGGGGTTGGGGTTACCCCCCCCCCCTAACTGAAAAGGCCACCCCCCTCACCCCCCCCCCCCCCCCCCGAGAAAGGTTAAGAGACCCCCGGCCCAAAAATACAAGTAGTAGTACTGACTCCCAGTGCTAACAAGATTGCTCAGAAATCACAAATTTTTAGCCTAAAATTCGCTTGAAAAGCCTTTGGGAACCGAATTTAGCGTTTCCACTGCTGATATTTAAGAGAAATCTGTGTTTTGGAAGCCCTTTTTTGTCATTTTTTGCTTCATTTTAGGTCTAAAACGCTATTTGTCAGCTTAAAATGACGATTTTTAGCGTACTTCTGAAAAAAACGTGCAAAAAACGCATTCCCAGGCGTTTTGGAGCTTGTTGAAATTTGGGACCCCCTCTGGACGAAACCCCCCTCGACCCCCCCACCTGGGCAAACCCCCCCTCACCCCCCTCCCCCAGGTCGGCCCGGAGCTGTTACATGTATGGTTCCCTTATGTCTGAATGAGCCTTATAACAGGCGCTCAACAATACACACATGAAGTTGGTAGGTATTCCAAAATTTTAGGTAAGTCAAGGTTCAGGTATCTGCAAAATTCAATTTCAGGTAAAGTACGTTTTCCAAAAGTAGCCAGGTTCAGGTTCAGGTAGCCGGAAATACTGTAAGATCGATCTTGTACTATAATAAGATGTACTACTTTGTGTTTGCTTGCGATTTGGTTCAAAAACGACTACGTATATACGTGTATAAATGATCACTGTCTTAGTTTTAACGAGTTTGTTTTAGACGGAGACCTGGTTCCGGCCGCCTAAAGATCTCGAGGAGCCATCGACAGATCCAGCCGTTACGGAGAGAAACAAGGAGAGAGTTGAACGTTGCTTCGATGTCATGCACAATAAGCTAGACAGAGAAAAGGAAAATACAATTCAGGTATCGTACGCACCGTATGCATAGGGTATCCCACGCAGGGATTGAGATGTGTTTTTTCGGTGTTTTTTTCGAAAAAAACTTTTTTTCGAAGGGTCGGAAAAAAACATAAATCGCGGATAAAAGCTCAAGCTAAAATAGCTGATTTATGTCATCTTTCTATTTGAAAATGGACCTTTGCTATGTATAATAGGCCCTACTGACTCAAAACTGTTAGAAAAACAACAGAAAAGACTAAATTTGAACAAAAATGCAAACTGTTGTAAGAAAATTTGCATATACCGTTTATTGATGGAGCGTGTCAGGCGCTGTTGCATGTCTGTTTCGTGATTTATATCTATGTAAGAAAGACGTGTATTTCTGGTCTGAAAAGACTGAGGAAGGCGCTAGAAAGTGTTAGGAATCATAAAACCAGTCTAGGTTACTCAGAACTTGGGCTGGAGTTTTTCCGCGATTTAGGAAAAAACGGAAAAAAACAAGCCGAGGTTTTCTTCGGAAAAACATTATTACTTCTTAATAACAACTTTTGAAATTTAATTAAATTATTTGTATTGAAATTAAAAAACGGGCCAATTGTGGAAATTTCAATGACAATTAAATAAATTTTTCACACCACTACATCTATGAAAGTTTACTCCTCTTTGTACTGTAATTTCATCTTCCTACATAGTTGCAGTTCTAATAAAAAGTGACTGTTAAATAGAATATAATTTATACTTAAGAATATGCATACTCTGAGTCCACAACAACAAGAAGATGTGGTCACATTCTGGGAGACGGCTAGCTCTTTCTTTGAAGAGATTCTAGATTGGATTAGCCAGATGTTCGCCGCCGCGATGGAAAAGCTGCGCCAAGGCCTTCGCATCATTAAAGAGCAGTTGCTCGCCATTTTCGAGGAAGCTAAGAAAATGTTGCAAAATTGGTTTGAGAGAGAGAGAGAGAGAGTAATCAGGAGTCCTCAGTATCTAAATCTACCTTGAGTTTCGGTTAATTAGTAGGTTGCTTGCGTGCTCCAACAGTATGTACGTTTAGGTTATAAACATTCCGCATTGCTTGAATTTTAATATCACTGTTCTCTACGTATAGACAACGTACAGTACCAATGACATGATTTACACTTGTGATTTACACGATTTGTACGTGTCTTTTGTTAGTGCGGAATAATTTGTTCTACTATCATTTGATCCGATGTACATTTACAAACATGCAGTGTTGGCCAAAAGACCGCCTGGCCTTTGTTGGAGTTCTCAGATTGACTTCAAACGGCCGCCATTAAGTCCATTTTCAACGGGGCCCTGATTTTCAACAATGAAAAGGTATTTGGCGCGATTATTACTTTTTGTTTGCAGTTTGTTTTGACCAAGCTCTAGCCTGGTAGCCTTCTGTAGTCTGGTGAAGTCATGCCCTTCCGACATGAACTGACCCGAATTTTCAGACGTTACCTAAGTCTGGAACATACATACAAATCTTACGTATCGTTCATCGGATTTTTTTCAAATTATGTAAGCTAACTAACCTATACATAGTGTTGTTACAATACCAAAATTTCGGTTTGACTATGACTATGACTACCGCCCGTTTGAGTACAATACCAGAGTAGTCAAATTTGACTATATCGTAGTCAAACAATTTGACTACTATGACCACTGGTTTGACTACTTTGACTACTTTTTGAAACAGAGCCAAATTGAAATTTTCGGCGATTTGTAAGCTTCAGTCACCTAAAATGATTGCGATTGCACTCATAAATCCTTTACTTCGAATTAAATTGTGCAAAAATGAGGGCATGAGTGCATCATTGTTTTTCTATTGAAATTTTCGAGACAGATGCCGAGAAAAATAGCCGCAAAACTGGAACAAAACGCCTTTTGCATGTCAAATCATGAGCAATGTTGAGTTCTCTCAACTCATGTTCTTCTTTGCTGCGCAAAACATTTTTTAGAGATGTATTTTACTGTTCGTACAGTATGTCATATACAATACAGTGGCGTACACAGGATTTTGCAAAGGGGAGTGTGTAAAATTTTGAAGTTGCCTGGTTGGGCCGCTGCCCAACAACAACAAGGGCGAGAAAATTTCGCAAAATTAGCCTTCAAAAACGTGTTTATAAAGCATTCTGAGCGTAAAAGTAACACAAATTACAAGTTTTAGTAGTTTAAGAGTCAGTCTCTGAACTGATCGAGTTTTGGCCCTTTGCCCTATTCAGACCCAAAATTGAAACTTTGGCCTAGAGAGCTGTAAGTTGATACACTAATACATATCGATAGGTTAGTAACCACCGCAAAGGATTTCCCGATTTGGCGCTCCAGTCCCGAGATACAGCCGTCTGAAAATCGGCTCGCTTAACTATGGGACAAAAATTTCGAACTTGAATTTCTTTCCTGCTAAAAACAGTTGGGACCTAGAATTTGGGGATTGTACGTAACTTTTAGAGTACTTTAAGAATTTTGGGTCGGTTTTCGATTTTGACGAAAAAAATTTTTTTCGACCCCCTTCCCGCCCCCCTAGCTCGTCTGGAACCCCCCCTATGTGGGTTTTTTTATTTCAGAGTACTGTAGCGCCATTTGTTAGCTACAGATTGGTGCCAAGCACGATAGCCCACGGCCCGGGGTTGTGGAGTAAATTGACTTCAAATGGCTGAAAATCGCATTTTTTTCCAGTTTTACTATGGGACAAAATTTCGAACTTGAATTTCTTTCCTGCTAAAAACAGTTCGGACCTAGAATTTGGGGGTTTTACGTAACTTTTAGAGTAATTTAAGAATATTTGGTCGGTTTTCGATTTTGATGAAAAAAACTTTTTTCGACCCCCTTCCCGCCCCCCTAGCTCGTCTGGAACCCCCCCTATGTGGGTTTTTTTATTTCAGAGTACTGTAGCGCCATTTGTTAGCTACAGATTGGTGCCAAGCACGATAGCCCACGGCCCGGGGTTGTGGAGTAAATTGACTTCAAATGGCTGAAAATCGCATTTTTTTCCAGTTTTACTATGGGACAAAATTTCGAACTTGAATTTCTTTCCTGCTAAAAACAGTTCGGACCTAGAATTTGGGGGTTTTACGTAACTTTTAGAGTAATTTAAGAATATTTGGTCGGTTTTCGATTTTGATGAAAAAAACTTTTTTCGACCCCCTTCCCGCCCCCCTAGCTCGTCTGGAAGCCGCCCTATGTGGGTTTTTTTTATTTCAGATTACTGTAGCGCCATTTGTTAGCTACAGATTGGTGCCAAGCACGATAACCCACGGCCCGGGGTTTTGGAGTAAATTGACTCAAAATAGCTGAAAATCGAAATTCAACTTCGAAATTTTGTCCCATAGTAAAACTGAAAAATATGCTATTTTCAGCTATTTGGAGTCAATTTACTCCAAAACCCCGGGCCGTGGGCTATCGTGCTTGGCACCAACCTGTAGCGAACAAATGGCGCTACAGTAATCTGAAATAAAAAAACCCACATAGGGGGGGGGGGTTCCAGACGAGCTAGGGGGGACGGGAAGGGGGTCGAAAAGCATTTTTTTCGTCAAAATCGAAAACCGACCAAATATTCTTAAAGTACTCTAAAAGTTACGTAAAACCCCCAAATTCTAGTTCCGAACTGTTTTTAGCAGGAAAGAAATTCAAGTTCGAAATTTTGTCCTATAGTGAAACTGGAAAAAAATGCGATTTTCAGCCATTTGAAGTCAATTTACTTCAAAACCCCGGCCGTGGGCTATCGTGCTTGGCACCAATCTGTAGCTAACAAATGGCGCTACAGTACTCTGAAATAAAAAAACCCACATAGGGGGGCTTCCAGACGAGCTAGGGGGCGGGAAGGGGGTCGAAACAAATTTTTTTCGTCAAAATCGAAAACCGACCGAAATTCTTAAAGTACTCTAAAAGTTACGTACAATCCCCAAATTCTAGGTCCCAACTGTTTTTAGCAGGAAAGAAATTCAAGTTCGAAATTTTTGTCCCATAGTTAAGTGAGCCGATTTTCAGACGGCTGTATCTCGGGACTGGAGCGTCAAATCGGGAAATCCTTTGCGGTGCTTACATAACCTATCGACATGTATTAGTGTACCAACTTTCAGCTCTCTAGGCCAAAGTTTCAATTTTGGGTCTGAATACTGAAACTCGATCTGACCAGAGAACGACTCTTAAAGTGGCCTGGTTGGGCTTCTGCCCGATCAGGGCGAGAAATTTTTGAAAATTTAGCCTTCGAAAACGCATTTAAAAGGTATTTTGAGCATAAAATAGACAGTTTTGTCTAATTTTTCCTCCCTACCTCCACTGCAAAGGGGGTGTACACATCCTACACCCCTGGGTACGCCACTGGCCATATACATACTGTAGGTATGTACCCTCCCTCACGGAAAAACTTGCATCAATTAGAGATTCATTGACTGACACCTTTCATTGCTTCAAAACTTTTTGAAAACAGGGAGTTTGGTTCTGGTGTTCTAAAGTTCTTTGAAGAGTGACAAGTTTGCAAAGTATTTTGTTGCGAACAGCAAAAAAACCGGTAAAAAAAGCGATAAAATGCAGGTGAAAACCCTGCTGCTTTTAACAAAATGTAGTCATAGTCAAACGGTTTGACTACCTGGTCTTCGTTTGACTACGTATTTATGGTAACGAAGGTAGTCAAACTTTGACTTTGACTACCTGCCTGTTTGACTGCGATATCACAAAAGTATTAACTATGACTTTGACTTTGACTAGTAGTCATAGCAACACTACCTATACATCGCACGAAGATAACTGATTAGAGTGCGAACAATACCTGAAGAACCCAATACTCCAATACCAATATCTGAGATCCCCAATACCCAATACCCAATACCCATTACTTGCGTAACTGAGCCAAAAATTCAGTTAACAGGTACATTCCAGTGGTGTACACAGGATTTCTTTCACAGTGATTAAAATTTCGAAAAGGCCTGTTTGGGCGGGCCATTGTCCAAACAGAGCGAGAAAATTTTAAAAAATTAGCCTTAGGGGCCGTCCATAAACGACGTCGTTCCAGTGGGGAGGGGGGTCGGCTGAAATGCGACGATAGACGACGCACCAGGAGGAGCGGGAGGGGTTAGCAAAAAACGACGTCGTTTTTTTCGGAATTTTAGGGAACTTCAATCACATTATTTTCGATTTATACACATTCTGCCAAACGTTTCTACATACAGAAAAGCTTCCCAGAGTGGTTTAGAAGCATTTAGAAGCCGTTCTGGAGGGTAAAATAAGCAGAAATTAACAGTTTTAGTCCATACATGATCTACTGTATGACAGTGTTTCTTACATATTTTCGACGGATTTTTTCTTCTTACTTACTCCACCGGAAAGGGATGTACTACACCGGCACGGACAACCCCCTCAGCCCCCCCCCTTTGCCCATGTCTGCGTAGCTCCTCGCACGAAGTTGCTGTGCGGTTAGGTGTTCAAACTGGAGCTCCTCTCACTTTGGTGTGCTGCTAAAATTGATAAAGATTTGTTTATTGGCCTATTATATTAAGGCCGAGATGGCCGATAAAAAAAACAGAGTCACGGTTCTTTACACGCGCCATAATAAATGTAACAGGGGGTCTGGGGGTCTGCCCCCAACCCGACTTAGGCCAGAGCCTCCCGGATGGGGAAACACCCCCCCCCCCCGAGAAGATTTTCCCGACCCCCTCTCCGATTTTGCTGGCAAGTAATTTTTGAGCAAATTTTTGCGCTTTTCTACAATTTCAGACACAAAAATTTGCAAAATCGCCTGCAAAACAGCACTTTTTAGCTGTATTTCAGCCCAAATTAGCGTTTTTTGGCGATTTTTAGCCCAAAAATTGCGATTTATTCGATTTTTGAGCGCTTTTTAGTGCCGAACCTCCTTCCAAAATTTTGGCTCAGACCCCCCGGCCGGCGCCAGACCCCCCAACCCCCCTCCCCTTCGGCGGATGACCTGTTACATGTATGCGCGCCATCCTGGCAAGTAGTAGATACTGTTGTTTGGGTATGGGATTTTCAGGAATCGGTTCGGTATGGGTAGGTATTCGGTATTTTCTGAAAATGGTTTACAAAGTCAAAAAAAAAAATTTCCCATTTACAAGGCCATAGAATTAGTCATTTTCAAGGTTAGAGGCAGAAAATTCATTAAAAAGCAATGGGATTTACAGTTTTTTTAGGAATTTGTTGAAATTATTTTTTAGTTTTACTGGAATGAAACTCGTTTCTATAAATAATTTTGGCTAAGAGAAATGCTTCCATTGTACTGTAGTTTTAAGGCCTGCTAGTGTACAGTATGGAGATTGAACGAGCAGTGACAGAATGCGGGCTATTCTGTTCCTTGTGAATGTACAGTACATCAAGTACGTACATGGAGACTTGATTATTAAGAAGCAGTGTGAAGTTAACCAAAACTAGACCAACGCTTTCAAACAAATTTGGGACAGCGAGTAGGGTCAGAGGAATAAAAATCCTTCAAATTCAATATTTTGAAAGGACATCGTAATGTAATGTGTTTCTGCATGCCCCCAAAATACAAAATTACAAAGAAAACATTGTGACCATAGGGATTTTTCGATAAAAATTGCACTAAGCTGGACAAAAATACCGATTCCCAAATACCTGGGTATTCCCCAAATAATCGGTATACCCGGTATGGGTATTTCTTAAAATACCTGTAATCGGTAGGTATTTATTGGGTAGGTTTTCCAAAAATACCCATTTTTCGGTATGGGTTCGGTATACTGTTGTTTGGGTATGGGATTTTCAGGAATCGGTTCGGTATGGGTAGGTATTTTTCGGCATACCCAGGAATCGGTTCGGTATGGGTAGGTATTCGCAAAAATACCGGTATACCGGTATTTATTCGGTATTTGCTGAAAATGTTTTACAACGTCAAAACACTGAATTTTCCATTTACAAGGCCATGGATTTAGTCATTTCCAATGTCAGAGGAATGAAAACCCATCAAAAGCAATGGGATTCACAGTTTTTAAGAATTTTTGAAATATTTTTTAGTTTTAATGAAGTGAAAATTGTTTTTGTAAATAATTTTGACTAAGAGAAATGCTTCCATTGTACTGTAGGTTTAAAGCCTTCAAAGCTTTAGTTTAAAGTGTACAGCATGGAGATCTAACGAAGAGTGACAAAATGCGGGGCTATTTTGTTGATTTTGAATGTACTGTACATCAAGTACATACATAGAGACTTGATCATTAAGGAGCAGTGCGAAGTTAAGCCAAAACTAAACCAACGCTTTCTAATGACAAAACAAGTTTGGGACAGGAAGTAGGGTCAGAGACCTAAAAATCCTTCAAATTCGATATTTTGGAGGGATATCGTAATAGAATATGTTTCTACATTCCCCTAAAATGCAAAATTAGAAAGAAAACAAAGTGATCATAGGGAATTTTCGATAAAAAATGCACTAAGCTGGATAAAAAATACCGATTCCCAAATACCTGGGTATTCCCACAATAATCGGTATACCCGATATGGGTATTTATAAAAATACCTGGAATGGGTAGGTATTTATTGGGTAGGTATTCCCAAAAATACCCATTTTTCGGTATGGGTTCGGTATACCCAATCAACAGTAGTTCGGTATATGCAATCAACAGTAGTAGTAGATACATGTACGTTGTTCAATTATCCTCGCTATCCAACGACGCCGATCGACGCCGCCAATGCATGCGGTTGGCTCGGCCAATTTAAAACTTTTCGGGAATTTTGAACACGCAATCGAAGCAAAATTTCGAATCTAGCCTGCGTGCCGCTTTTTCAGTTTAATCAGTTTTGTGAAAGACGAAAACGACATCCGATTGCATACCTTTGCCAAGAAATAAAACTTAAAGTATAAGTGAAACATTGCTTTACATACCAAGACATCTGTGACTGTATACAGTCAGTCACGGATATAAAGGTCCAAAATACCAGAATAAGGGGCACTTAACTTGAACTTTAACGGTATCATACATGTACGAGGGGGTTTGGGGGGTTACCCCCTAGCTGAAAAGGCCAAACTCCCTTACCCCCGCCCCCGTGACAGGTTAAGGGACCCCCCCCCCCCCGACCAAAAAATACAAGTACTAGTAGTGGCTCTAGTATTAACAAACTGGCTCAGAAATCACTAATTTTTAGCCTAAAATTAGCTTGAAAACCCTTTGGAAACCGAATTTGGCGTTTCCACTGCTGATATTTAAGAGAAATCGGTGTGTTTGAAAGCCCTTTTTGTCATTTTTTGCTTGTTTTTAGCTCTAAAACGCTATTTGGCAGCTTAAAATAGTGACTTTTAGCGTCCTTACTGATAAAAACGTGCTAAAAACGCATTTCCAGGCGTTTTGGAGAAACGGTATCATACCATACATGTAACAGGGGGGTCTGCCCCCACAACTTAGGCCAGACCTCCCGGATGGGGACGCCCGAGACGATTTTTCCGCCCCCCTCCGATTTTTCTGGAAAGATATTTTTTGAGCAAATTTTTGTGATTTTTTCAATTTCAGACAAAAAAATTGCCAAAATCTCCTGTAAAACAATACTTTTTAGCTGTATTTGAGCGCAAATTGGTGAAATTTGACGATTTTCAACCCAACATAATGCGTTTTTAGTACCCAAGCCTCTTGCCCTAGAATTTCAGCTCAGAACCCTCAGCGCCAGAGCTCCTAACCCCTAACCCTGTCGGCGGACGACCTGTTACATTTGTGGGTTAAGCGGTAAGTTTAAGTGAAGTGGTATCATACTTAGCTATAGAGTGCGAACTGATATTGGGTATTGGGTATTGGGTATTGGGTGTATTGGGGTGTTTTCGAGGTATTGGGTATTGGGGTATTGGGGGTCTCAGGTATTGGTATTGGGTATTGGGGTATTGGGTTTTTCAGGTATTGTTCGCACTCTACTTAGCTATTTGCCTTGGAGGTTGTTATTTCCCTGACTAGCTGTTACTGATTTTTCGGCATACGTAGAGCAATGTTTCATTGCTAATTTAAGTCTGATTTCTTGACTACTTGGTAGTTTGGCTCTTCTATTTGTATTTTAACTGCAAACAAAACGTGCCTACAAAAAGGCATCAAACAAACAGTTTACTGTATGCATGACCGGCCGGGGATTTACGGGCCACCAGGCACGTTTAGTGTGCGTATAGTAATTGGATAAAATTTGAATAGTCTACTTGTTCTGCTTTACTAACTAGCCGTTCGGTGCGCGCACAAAAGGCCATGCTTGCTCTCAACTCTAAAGGCCAGCTTTTCAGCTACGTACGTAGTAGTTATATGTATATTTACCCCGCACAGATAAAGTATTACGACAATCTAAGGAATTTGTATTATAAGTCATCCACCGGCTTACGTTCGATAGCGGCGTGGGGTTGTTATCAGCCAATTCCTGTTTACCCGTCTGCGCTTTAAGGAAACAAACATAAACGCGCGCTTATCTTTAAAACCAATGGGGTGTCAAAGTCTGAACTTTTAGACGTGCCATTTAAAGCTGACTAACCGATAAACACGTGCCTTCCTTCCTTATCTGGTGTGTACGCAGCGTCATGTTACAAAATAGAACCGTGCCCTCTCTCGGGAGCAATTTTTGCGGTGGTTACGAGTGGATGAGCAGAAAGTAAAAAATACTAGGCCACTAGACAGAGTGATTTGTTATGATTTGTGGACTGTTGCAAATTTCAGAGAGATCCATCTCAATTTTTGCTTTTTAGTAAGACTATTTGCGAGCTTTCAATTCATTATTTACCTTCTGTCTGATACAGTCGGTTGCGCTTCAGATTTTCCTGTTGCCTACGCTTTTCAGTAATTTCCTATGTACTGTATGTACGTATCAAACCAGGATGGCGTTTAATTTTATGCATTTTGGTCTTGCACATTTGGCTTCAACTCTACAGAGAAATAAACAAACTGATACAGACATGGGCTACCATTTCGGTTGAAGGGAGGTAGAAATTGGGAGGGGCTGAGGAATAGTTGGCCACTCACTGTTTGGCTAAAAAATTAAGGCTTTTGGCTTAATAGGGAAAAATCAGGTCTTCTGAACTTACAGTTATCATCTTTTCGGTGCAAAATTGTTTCAAAAGATCCTATCGGCTTGAGGGGGTACAGGCTGACTGGCCTTAAGCCAACCTCCCTTATTTGTCTATGTTTGCTCTGACAGCGATCTGAATGTCGAAGTCATTAAGTAAATCTGATTTTCTCAGACAAGTCCTCGCTCAATTATTGCATTATCAGTTAATCTATCCTGTAATTTTAGATAATTTGATTCTCCTACTAATTTATCTAGTAAGCAAACCAAAGCCAAAATCATCTTATCCAGGTTTTCAGCCCCAGAAAAAGGGTTTAAGCAGTAGTGAAATTAGATTTTTTCTACAGCCTATCGGTCTGGCCGTGCCCTAGCTACGTACGCCCTACAGTTCGGAGCGTACAGCTAAGGCCGTAAGTGCATGAAACTAGAATTCAATTAGCACCACCACCCAGCGCGGTGTCTCGCGTGTGTCTGTGTATTATTCGATTATGCAGTGGTTGCGTTGCGGCGTCAATAGGTCGTTCGCTGGGCGCTCCACTTTCCGATCTCCTTGTCGGGTATTGTTATTATTGTTTTTGGCCGGGCCCCGGCAAAAACCTGACAAGTAGGAGGCAGCCAGACAAGAGAACAGAACCTAGAGTCGAGGTCAGACCCCCCGGGGGCAGCGAGACTCTTGCATCTCCAAGGTTAGAGTACAATGAACTCCCCCAAAACCGGCCGTCAGAACCGGTCCAACTAGCCCTGCTTGGAGCGTTTACGTCCTGTGGCATGTGACTGACTGTGCGGTGGCGTGTCAGCGACGGGAGGTGCTGTCTGTTGTCGGTTTTTAGACGTTGCTAGCTCGGATAGATAGATAAGATAAAGCTGCTGGTGCGTGCGCCGGCTAGCAGGCAAGCTGAGCGGTATTGGCCGGGCAAAGGCCGGTGGCATTAGACTTTCAAATCGACTGCCGGTGGTTGTGCCTGTATATTTGAAATTTAACGAACCTGCCTGCTTAGACGAAAGTCTTTCTTGCGCTCTGGGAATAGATTGCATCTGCGATTAGTACTAGCAAGCAGCCTGCGCGGCTGCCGCCTGTAAAAACCTACAATTAGCGCAGCGGCTGAGTCAGGTAGCGGTTGATTAAGCTAATTCTGGAGCTTCTCCGCCGCGATTAGAGTCTGTGTCGGCACGTATCCTGGTCGCTCTACCGTATAATTGACGCATGGCCTACCGGCGCAACGCTCATGCATACGGTATGTAAACAGTTTGCCGTCACGTGAGCGGGCATAAGCGGCTCTGACCCCTCTCTGATGCCGGGCTGGCACTGCTTCAACTTAGCCATTGTGAGTCAGCCAGGCCCCTTCTTGCGCGCCATTTAAAGCTTAATGCTAGCTGGCAAAAAGTACTACGCCTTGCCGCCTCGACATGCTACTATTCGGTAGGTTTGCTACGCTTTATTTCCTCTGCATTGGAGGCTTTTGGTTCTTGGTCCTAAGTTGCTCTCTTCCTTTTTGATCTCTTCAGAGTATGTAGGTGAGTGTGTCTTTTTTAATTCCATTCCACACTTGATTCATGGTGAGTTTGAAATTGTTTTAAACTTTAAAGTAGGTCTTGCTTAGTCAGACTCGTCTTAGACTGAACTAAGAGAGGTCTAAGCCTTAAGTTGAGATTAGTCTAGTGCCTCAGCCCAGCTCAAAGAGTAAGGTAAGCAAAGGTAAACAAGTATAGCGGAAGGGACGGGCGGTAGGCAGGCAGTCAGTCAAAAGACAGGCAGGCAGACAGGCCAGTTGCTGAGTTCACGGCGCGCCCCGAGGGGCCAGTTTGAACTTGGCAGAGCCCAACAATGATTACGCAACCAGACACGGCCGACCTAGAAGCCCATGTGCATGACGTTGTGTAGCGAGTGGGGGGCAGCGTCCAGTGTCAGTCAAAGGAGAGAGAACCGGTTTCTCGAGCGGCCGGCTGGGCAGGTTGCGCGCGGCAAAACAGCGCGGCCCATAGCCTCGAGCAGTGGCTCGAAAGGCTAACCCAGTTCATCTGCCCGGCCCTGTCACACATTTACCGCACTGTCGCTGGCTGCCAGCCTGCCTGCCTTGCCCCTTCCTTGCCTCCTATCTCTCTCAGGAAGTCTGTCTATGTGTCTGTTTGTTTGCCTCAGGTACACATGACCGCGGCCTTTGTATATTGTCTGATAAGCCGGTGATAAGAGCGGCTTTTAGGTCGTAAGATGAGCTCGGCCGTCGTGAATGGCAACCACTCGACCAGCAAAATGGCTTCCGCACTCTCCAACCAGCGCCAGCAGTGCTATCTCTGCGATTTGCCTCGCTGTCCCTGGGCCATGGTTCTGGACTTCAGCGAGCCGGTGTGTCGCGGCTGCGTCAACTACGAAGGAGCCGATCGGATCGAGGCAGTGCTTGAAAGCGCCCGTCACATGAAACGACTGCACGCCCTGTCGGGAGGTTCGGACAACTCCAGTCTCAAGGGTCGTCTCGGTCACTCCAACGGTCTGCCGACCGCCTTCACCACCAGTCAGCAACAGCAGAATGGAGACATTCTGTCGACGAATCGCGAATTCAGTCCCAGTCTTGCCAACCGATCCAGTGCGTTCAGTCTGGCCGAACTGGCAGCTCAGCAACAGCGAGTGGCCGGGATTACCAATGGACGTCCCAACCTGCGACCCGACGAATTGGCCGCATTGGCGCTTCAAAGCGAACTGGTGGGTCTGAGACCCGGTGCCATGGGACCGCTCGTGGTTCCACCCAGTATCCATGGTCCGACACTGCCCCTGGCCAACCTGCCCATGGGCATCACAGTGGCTAACACCCGACCCAGCAGCGTTCCCGGAGGAGCCCGGAAACGGGAGCAACACGAGCCGGAAGAGGGCATGCCGGAAGCTAAGAGAGTCCCGGAGATCACTCCCTACAAGTCGAGAGGTAGCTTGATTCTTTTGACCAATAGGTAGGGCGGGGAAAGGCCCCCGTGGTGTTTTGTTGGTTTGGTGCGACGCGACCCTGGACTGGTGCCTCGCGGTGCAAGGCGCCGGGAACTAGGTCGAAAATAACGCATTAGACCCTGTCTTCAAACTAGTTGCGCGCCACTAACCTTGATGGACTAGCCTTGGGCCAGCGGCGGCTGGCACGGCAGCCAGCCGGCTGTCACGCTGACCGCTCGGCGCGGCCCATTTGTTGGGCGACCTTGCGCGCCGCGTCCTGGCGCCGAATCGATAGTGGAAGGTGTTTTTGTTGTTTGGCTAACCTGACCCAGTTCGACCTGCCGCCACGTGAAGTGAATGCATGCAAGTGCTGGCGGTGCGACTGAAAAGGCGACCGCGCCGCGAATTGTGATTTGTCTAGACGCGCACCGCTTGACTAATAGGTGCATCATTTGCGTCAAATTATGACTGGCCTTTTGGTGCTACTAGTCAGAATGGATGAATGGACGTTTGGCTAAAGCAGCTGAGAAGCGGAATAATGAGACTTAGTAACCTGCTGCTTATAGGTCAGAGGCATTACTAGGCTGGGAGCCTAGCTTTACTTGAATCGTTTTTCTGTTAGGGGTCAAAATTTTACTTGTTCAGATTGTGAGATTGAACACAAATTACTGCTTTTAGCACCTTGTGTTCGTTTCGAATGGGTAGTCCATTTTAGAAAAACCAAAACATTTAGGGGAATCTATATTCACTGATTTTAGTTATAGTCCAACAACAGGAGGGTCCCTAAATCTGTGGCAACCACAAATATCTGTAACTGAATTTTGTTATGAGATTACGTATGCATGCAATCTTTGCTATCGAACCTAGAGGGCAAAAACGGCCCAATTCCTGTTCTCTAACAACCTGTTTTACATTAGCGCAAGAATTAACAAAAGTCTATCTTAACCTAATACACTCGTACAAATTTGTGTTCGCCTTAGAACGCGAACAGAACAAAATTGTTTGTGATAGAAAACATACAGTATGCATGTTTCAGTCCCCGGCAGTATCCTACCGGACGGTCCTCAAGCCAGCAGTACGAGTGTGTCCCCAACCTCGACCCGCAGTCCGGAGGGGGACAAGAAACGTTTCTCCAACGGCGCCACCCAACCTACTTTGCCCCGCGCGGCACCACTGGAGCCCCCTAAAATTCTAAGCTGCACCCTGTGTCACGAAAGACTGGAAGATACCCATTTCGTGCAGTGTCCATCGGTACAGAACCATAAATTCTGCTTCCCCTGCAGTCGAGAGAGTATCAAGAAGCAAGGACCCGGCAATGACGTTTACTGTCCGTCTGGCGAGAAGTGTCCGATGGGTGGAACGAACGTCGGATCGCACGTTCCTTGGGCCTTCATGCAGGGAGAAATTGCCACTATTCTCGGCGATGAGTACGAACAGTTCAAGAAGGACAGGTCGACCGACCACCCCAGTCCCAGCGGATCAACCTCCGCCTCTTCTAGTACTGGTCAAGGCAGCGGAAATTAAGTCAGCACTCTACTTTCCTTTCCTGACAAATTTATCAGTTTACAAAAAGATCTGCAAATTTACGAATTTTGTAAATTTGTCTTACAAATTTTCTTTCTTTTTGCAAGCTTTTCGAGGGAAGGAAAGTTGTGTTGTTGTTGTTGTTTTCTTCGGCAGATTTGTTCGGTGGTGCACTTGAGCAGGCAGGGATTTTTTATTTATTCAAAAATCGGTGACTGTTCAAGAATAGGACATGATCTTGTGATGCCCTTGCCAAATTGGTGTACAGATTTTTAATTAATGCTACCGTAGTGGAGTTTGACCTTTGACCGGCCGGTGATGACTATGATGCTATAGTTCCATTTGGTTTTCGTGTATTTTCTTTGTTTGTTCGTTGTTCGCGTCGGACGGGGGATTTCTTGTCTGTTCTTCGTTTTTTATTTGTCCCTACACGAAAGTTCTCCAGTCAAGTGTTGCAATACTTTTCGTTTTCTCTCTCTTTGTCCTTGAGAAGATTTTATGCCTATTCCTTAAATAGTCATTCCGAAATATAAAACTGTTATCGGTCGCTCGGCGGCAACCTACAGTAACCGCCGACCAGCATTTTATGCATGCAGTTCAGAAGAGCTTTCAAACTTATTCACGCGCTGGTTTCATACAGCAACGCGATTAGTAATGCTTTTGTTTGAGAAAACACTTTCTATAGGCAGGTACATAGTCGGTCTTCTATTGGCAAGCCGCAAAAGCTCCTGCTTCTAAATATACACCGCACTCAGCTAATATTGGCACGCATGGCAGCTTTAGGGATGCTTTTCGGTTTGCCGACTTCTTGTTATTAGGGTCGGCTTAGCTAGTCGAATCCTTATTGGGACGGGAACATCCATTGGTGCCCGCCAGAGGATTTGCATCCTATTCCACTGTATGTATAATTAATTACGGTGGATGTCCTTTCATAGGCTGATGGAAAACAAATAATTGACTGACAATAGTGCAAAGATACAGTACCTGAATCTATCGAGTAGCATAGCTTCGCCATAAATGGGTTTCTACCACAACTTTGGCTTGACGCACTAAATCCATACCCTACCCACTAAGTACTTTTCTACTGTTTGGTTCAATTTTCACATTGTTCAAGTCTGAATTGCAGAAAAATCGGTTGGAATTTTACTCAGCACGCACTGACATGCACCTATCTCTGCTATGCAAGGAATGCCTTGCCACCGAACTATACTGTAACTCAGTAATCTTGAAACCCGTGGACGAAATCGAATCGCAAGCTTGTGTGAAAAGAAAGTCGTTCCGAACTATAGCATGTCGAGAATTTTGTAGTCAATTCGCAACATAATTTATCTCGCAACTCGAAGCCGTAACAATATGTACATGTAGAAAGAAATTATGTATTTATCGCAGTGCAATTTAGTTTGAGTCAGAAACTTCAATTTGAGGTCTAGGATGTTGCTTATCCTCCATCATTTTTCAATTCGCAGTTTCGATAAAAGTTGGACATATTGTTGGGTTTTATTAGTCTTAGTTTATTTAGCTTTAGCTTATGGACTAAAGAAAACAAGTTCAAACGGTAGTTTGGCTGGTGGGTGGGGGGAGTAAGCCGAGAATAAGTAGTCGCTCTGTGTCGCACCTGTCTTTACTGAAATAGCCTTTAAGGCAGGTGTTCTGTACCGATATAGACCAAAGATGATTT
>JASANB010001339.1:0-10418 GCA_030248155.1 Sabatieria punctata
TAAGAACCAGTTTGCCGACTGGCCGCAACAAGCAGAGGTGCTTTATTTAAATCAGCAAAGTGCGCACGCACAACGATTGCAACTTTGAACAACGGTCTAGCTTTCCGATAGGTTTGGTCCAGCTTTCCGCTGGTTCGGTCCAGCTTTCCGATAGGTTGTTTTTAGTTTGTCTTGGTTTAGTGCAGTAAACAGATAGACTGAAAGTTATTTTTTGAATCATTTCATTGGCAAGCTTTATCTGCACATCTAAAACAACAAATTTTGAGTTTGCGACTGGCTGAAATCGCGTTTCCTAGGGAGTCTGAAATAGCTTTCCGATAGGTCTGAAATAACTTAGCGATAGGTCTGAAACAACTTTCCGATACGTTCACTTTCTTTTTTTGCTTCCCGATAGGTTGGGCAACTACGCCATATGGCGTTGGTCATTTGCAAAGGGTTAAATGCGATCCTCAACTTCTAAAACTCGCTCTCTCCTATGAAAATCGCTCTAGAGATCGTAAAACGAAAAATCTGTCACAGAAAATGCAAAAAACAAGCCAACTGTGAGAAATCAATCAGAGAGGTGGGCGTTCCAGTTTGGTGGACTCCAGCTGTTATTGTGAGCGCAGGAGACTCCGATATCCCGCTCTGTCTGTCCATTTCTCTTCGTTTGGGGCGTGAGAACAGAATGACAGAAATCGATAGGACTCACGAAGCGAAACTGAAGCGACTGAACCCAGTCTTTCACTGGCTACAGAAGAATAAATTCTACTCCAGCACACCGATTGCTGGCTTTTCGCTGATTGACACAGCCAAATTTAAGTGGGAGGTAGTCGTCTGGTACTTGGTGCTGGCTGCGTTTGCCGTTTTGACTGTCACTGACACAGTCAAGATTATCTCAGAAAATGTTGCTCAACCGACTGTCATCAGAGCAGAGATCATGAAAAAGGATAAAGTTCCTGACGGCAACTTTACTCTCGATTTACTTGTTAACGCGGTTATACCAAGACGCGTATTTTACATTGACTTTATTAGAAATTATTCGGTCATCGTAAATCAGAGCGTTGAGCAGATTTTCTATCGCAAGTGGAGTGCAGCTGAAAATGAAATTGCCGACAAATTTATTGAGGATGAATTTTGGGCTCAAGCACAATCGGAGAACTTCTTTGAACAAAAGTGGCTACGCAGTACAATTTACGTTCTTTTGTCTTGGGTAATCAACGTTTTCACTTCCCTTTTTTGTACCTTTCTTGCTGTGTGTTTATAATTTTTCTTTGAAGGTGCACCATGAATACCTTCCCTTGATAGAAGCAGACATGATGCATCAGTCAATGGTGCTGAAATCAAAGATCAGTAGTCATCTTGACAGTCTGCCCAACGTAACTGCTAAACGTTTTATTCAGAAACTGACAGCTGAAGTGATGGAAACGTGCGATCTGATTATTACGAGCAACCTGAGACTCAATCTTTCAAAGTTTCGCAAAAACAAACAATTTTTTTACACTTTTTAGAACCCCACTAAGTATTAATATAGTATAGATAATATACATATCAGGTACTAAGAGAGTGCCTGGCGTGGTGACGTCATGGTGCTGACAGCTCCCAGCGGCCGCCCGGCCGAGGAGGAGTAAACCGGTATAGGCCGTAATGCTGGTTTCTCAGACGGCTCCTGACGTCGTTGATCTTCCCTCCAACGCGGCATGCTTTTAGGAGCGGCTTTCGGTGCAACGGCAGATCCAGTTGGTTCCCATTTTACCTACTCACTGTAACCAGTTTTCGGTGGCCTGGGTGGAGCGTTGTGCCGACGACCAACTCTTTGCAGCAAGAAACTTGCCACGCCGAGAGGATGAACCACTACAACCACTAGGGATGCAGCGGCCGCCGTGACTCAGAGGCAGCGAGCTACCCACTGAGCCACTGACGCGGCGATTTCCGCTTATAAGACCACCATAGTTAGAAGACCATGGTCTTATAATAGGTTTTTGTTTTCAGTTATAAGACCATGGTCTTCAAATAGGTGGTCAGAAAACTGGGTTCATTGACACCCATTTTCAAGATAAGAGACCATAGTTTAATTAACCGATTTTAGCACGCAATTATCTGTTTTTAAGCTGAACAAAAGCTGTCCATCGTGAAAAACTAAGGCAGAAGTATAATAAAGGTAAAACATGATTCTGATTTTTTTGAACACAATACAGTACCTGCTATGCTTCAACACTAAATTTAATTTCAAGTAAAGTTCTTCAAGTCAAGCGTAAAATGGTCGGCATGTCTCTGGAACAACAATCTAGGTGAAAAACATATTCAACTTTTGGCCAGAAACCCTTTGTTTGCAGTGAAATAACATTTTCCAGTTAGAAGACCATGGTCTTCAAAAGGGCGCCTAAAAGTGACCCTAAATTTGGGCATTTTCCAGATATAAGACCAGGTCTTATAAGTGGAAAACTCCGGTAGTTTGTAGTCAAAAATTTTCTAGAAAATAGTTTGTAGTCTTAGTTTGTAGTTGTCAAATTCAGGTGAAAAAATGTAGTCTAGTTTGTAGTCAATTTTAATGAAAATTGAATGAAAAAGTTTCGATTTGATTTAATACAAAATAACGTTTTAGTTCTCTGGAGGATTTATAAGTACCCTACTAACCGTCTGCAGGGCATTTTCATGATTTGTTTGTTTTTGCCTCACTTTAAACAAGTGATTTTCAATTCAAACTATCGAATGGAACTCGTTGGCACAGCTATTGATGAATTTGAGATTCACCTTCAGTTTGGATGCTTGTTTAGCACAGGTCCCTTGTTTGATTCGGTTGATCTGCTTTTGTGCTGGTCGTGCAATGTCTACGACTTTCAATTCGAAACAGATGAGGTGACCACCCTGCGGGTACTTATGAGGAGTGACGGACTGGCCGTCTCGGCACGACCAGGCTTTGTGTCTAAACTAAAGATTGCGATCGATCGAGTGTTCAAGCATTCTGATGAGCTGAGAGAAAGCTGTCGATCTGATAATTACCCACATCACCTTGCTGCCCACGACTGTTTTCGCAGAGAGTTCTTCGCCGTCTGTAAATGCCACCCAGTTGTGGGCTCACTCTATAGCACCATCCTTCTTTTTCCGACGTTTGATCCAGAACCTGATTCAGATGTGTGCTCTTTTGAAGAGCACCGAACTTCATTTGAAAGCTGCTTTGAGCATTATGGTTTAAACATAAAAACATTTGAGCTGTTCAACCAGTGTTCAGACAAATGGAATGCAGCAGATCCGCCTTGTGTGCAGCTGTTTTTGCGGGGAACTGTCTCAACAACCAAAGAAACCGCCTATTTATCAAATTGCGCGGTTTCGATTTACAGAACGGGACTACAATTAAGTTTGCTACTCTGCTTTAGCTGCCTCTAATTCCCTATACTGTGGAATACATGTATGCATATGTACATGTAAAAATACATATATGTTTATGTATATATTGAAAGGAATGAGAAGTTTTATCCACTAGTAAAACACAACGCACACACACAAAACAATCACACTAAGCGACCACACAATGAGAATTCACTCAAACACTCACACAAAACATTCAAACTCTTCATTCACTCCCCCTTGGACGTCAACTGGGCCTCTTCCGTGCCTGACAGCCATTCGAACGAATCGAAACGAGTTGCTCTGCATTCTGCTGACTCTACATCTCCTGGGACGTGCTCTGCGCTGATGCCACCACGATGATTCATCCTCTCGCGGACGACGCTCCTTCCTTTCTGAGCCCTTGCCTTCATCTGTTGTCTTGTCATCAGAGACACATGCTTCCATCTCTTGTACAATGAACTAGAACGATTTATCATACTCCTTCTCTGTCTTCTTCTTCTTCTTCTCACTCTCTTTCCTCTTCTCCTCTCAACTCTCCTTCTCTTCATTCTCTTCACTCTCCTCATTCTCGACTTCTTCCTCACCATCCTCCTTGTAATGAAAGGAATGAGAAGTTTTATCCACTAGTAAAACACAACGCACACACACAACACAATCACACTAAGCGACCACACAATGAGAATTCACTCAAACACTCCTGCAAAACAGCCAAACTCTTCATCACTCCCCCTCACGGATGTCACCCGGGCCTCATCTGTGCCTGACAGCTGGGGGAAAACTATCCGAATCGATATGCTCCACCTGTGCTAACTCGGCGTCTCTGAAAATCTGCTCTGAACTACTGACACCATGCTGACTCGATCTTCTGCGTGCAACGTTTCAGCCTTTCTGCGCCCTGGTCTTCATCTGATGACTTGTCAATGGTGAAACTGACTTCCAACTCCTGGACAGTGAACTCAAGTGAACTGTCATTCTTCTCCTCTGTCCTCTCTTCTGATTCCCTTTCTTCTTCCTTTCACTCTCCTCTCACTCCTTCTCCTCTTGACCCTCTTCATCCTCCTTCTCCTCATAATCTTCCACCTTCCTCTCATCACCTTACTCCTCATCAACCTCTTCTTTCTTCTTCCTCTAAACATCCTTTGTCTTTCCTCTTCAACCTTCTCTTCTAATTTCTTCCCTTCTTTCTCCTTCCTCCTTCGCCTCTTTAACTTTCTTCTTTCTACATCAAAGAGAACAGAACCATCCTTCACTGAGCTAACTTCTAATCGAGCAAAAATTGAACCATCTTGGACGTCCTGGAGAACAGTCTGGGACAAAGCCGAATCTTCAGTGTTGGCAGAGGTCACAACAATGGGATTGTCCATGTGCGCCTCAAGAAGCGTGCTTGGAAGAGATGCTAACTGCAAAGGATCAACAATGGAACCACAAGAACCACACTTGTCATGAAGAAAAGCCGATTCTTTTGCATCTTTCTCCTCTCTATTTCGCTCTTCATCCTTCTGATTTTTCTTCAGTTCATCCTTGTCCTTCTCGGCCTCACTTTTCTCTTTACTTTCTCTTCGACTTCCTTCACTACTTCTTACACCTTTGACGGGAGTTTTGCTGAACTGAAACTTATATCTGTCAAGCACACAGTTAAAACGTTTGTTAAAATCGATCCGTCACTCTCTGTCACATTGATGTTGTTCTTCATACCAATGGAGACGTTCTTCCTGCAGCCGCTGTCATTCGAGATGTTTGTCATACAGCTGCTCACGACCACGCTGGCACTGTTCGTGGAATCGCTGTTGTAGAAGTTGCAGACGATCAAAGAAAGACAGAGATGACATGTGTGCATCAAATAGGGCTACTTCTGTGCCTGATGATCATGGGAACTGGAAAACTGTTGGCGAAGGGAACCTGTGGGAAGCAGCAGGGAGGTTCAGCGGGTCTCAGTACCAGATGAAAGGAATGAGAAGTTTTATCCACTAGTAAAACACAATGCACACACACAACACAACACAACACAATCACACTAAGTGACCACAGTAGTAAGCTCCGGCTCACTGGGGGGGGCAGTGATCTTAAGACAGCATCTTAAGATGCCGCCTTACTACGTCACTGCCCCCCTCAGAAATTGGGCTTGATTTTGGCGGGAAATTAAAATTGCCCCCCTCAGAATTTGGGGTTTGATTTTGGCGGGAAATTAAAATTGCCCCCCTCAGAATTTGGGGTTTGATTTTGGTAGAAATCAAAACTTTTGCTTGGGTGGGGTTCGATCCATCTACCTTCTGCTTCAGAGTCCAGCGCTCTACCATCTGAGCCACAATATCAGTTAGAGTTAAATGTCTAAACGGTCTATATGTGCGTTGATGTCTGCCCCCCTCAGAATTTTGAAGTTGTGGCAGAGAATTTTAGTAAGAAAAAACTACGTCACTGCCCCCTCAGAATTTTGCCAGGAAAATTGCCAGATTTTAGCAACTTACCGATTTCACTGACCCAAGAATTACGGGGGCGACTGTGCATAAATTTCAGTTTCACAAATTCTCTGAGGTAAGTTTAAGAATTTTGTTTTTAGCAACTGTTTCACAAGAATATTTCAGAATTTCGATTTGTTTTTTGGCGGGAAATTCAAATTGCTCCCCTCAGAATTTGGTGGAAGTTTCGGCGGGAAATTCAAATTTGAAAACAAAAATTAACAATTTCTAGAAAATAAATAAAAAATGTGAAAATAATTGTAAAAACAAATGTAATTAAAAATATACAAATAATACGTTTAGAATCGGCGCCCAAATTTTTAAACAAAAATAAAACAAACAATTGCTAGAAAATAAATAAAAAATGTGAGAATAATTAAAAAACAAATGTAATTAAAAATAAAACACGTTTAGAATCGGCGCCCAAACATCCAATCTGGCTGTCAATTCGTGAAAAACCTCAGGATTTCGAGATTCACATTCCCGACCTTAGGATTACAAAGATCTCACTAAGATCATCGATCTTCTCCGATCTGCACAAAGATTTAGCGATCTTCATTGAAGATTTGTCGCTCTTTACTGGAGATTTCAGCGGTATCGCGCTATTTCCCTATAGTTTGGGTACCTGTGTATATGGCTGGTGTATATATGGGCTATATAGCACCAAAACATGACATATAACATTACGATTGATCTAGATTTCACTAAGATTTCGCAAGTTTGCATTAAGATTTCACAAGATTACACTAAGATTTACTGAGATTTCACAAAATTTCACCGCTATTGCACTATTTCCCTATATTTCAGACAGTCACATATATGGCTTGTGTGTATATAGCACCAACACATGACCTATAGCACTAAAATTTACCAAGATTTCACTAAGATTTTGCAAGATTGCACTAAGATTTACTGAGATTTCACAAAATCTCACTGCTATTGCACTATTTCCCTATATTTCAGACAGTCGCATATATGGCTGGTGAATATATAGCACCAAAACATGGCATATAGCACTAAGATTTACCTAGATTTCACTAAGATTTCGCAAGATCGTACTAAGATTTACTGAGATCACACTGAGATTTGTTGAGATCACACTGAAATTTCATAAAATCTCACCGCTATTGCGCTATTTCCCTATAGTTTGGGCAGCTGTATATATCGTTGGCGTACATGTCGGCTTATATTGGACGCAAACACCAAGATTACACTGAGATTTCACCGGTATTTCCCTATATTTTGGTCTGCTGTATATTGTTCTGCTAACTTGGCACCGGCCCTGGTCAGTATTTAAACCCAGCTTTTTGACAGATTGCTCATTGTATGTGTTTGTCTCGACAAGAATGGGTGACAGCAAACTCGATTTGGCAGAGCTGTTTGGGGAGGAGGAGAAAGCGAAAGCGGCCCAAGACAAGGAGAAAATGCCCAAAAAACGAAAACGTCAGCCAAAGTCCAACACTAAGAAACAGGCGAAAATCGAGAAAAGTAGCAATGAGGCGGCCGGCGAACCACTGGAAGAGGTGGAAGAAGACAGTGAGGAAGAAGCTAACTGCTATTGTGCAATCTACATTTACAAATAATTAACGAATAAAAGTTTATTTACTTGTTGGCTTCTTGCTCAGATCGCGCCAGGATTTCCCAAGATCGCGCCGGGATTTCCAAGATTGCGCCGGGATTTCCCAAGATTGCACCGGGGTTTCCCAAGATTGCACCGGGGTTTCCCAAGATTGCACCGGGATTTCCAAGATCCCGCCGGGATAGCGCTATTTTTCCGGCAAACGTTTACAAAAATTTGATATGAGGAAAGAATTTATTCAATCATTTTTTGAACAAGCATTTAGCATATACATCTCGCATCTTTGTGTTCACTTCAACACAGCTGTCACACAGCGGGAATTTCACGATCAGTTTTCCATTCACCTTCTGCGCTGGCATAGTTCTGGAAAGTCTGAAACATGGTTCGCACATGTAGGCCGAGTAGGAAAGTAGTGGTTGCACTACCTTCAGCGTTTCCAGCGAGGTCGGTTTCGGCAGGTTGTCTCTGCGCGGTTCTTCTGGGCGTTGCAGCTTGGCCAGAGGCGGTTGATCCCAGCGGGTTTTTCTTGGCGGCTGTGGAGGTTGAGAGTGCGGAGTGGTGCGATTGGCCATCTCACCGTGCTTTGGAGGGTTTGCCAGCAGAGCCTTCCGTTTGGCGATTCGCTTCTTCACCAGGTCCAACGGTGGTTTCCAGTGGCGGCGGTGCAGAATACCGCGCAAGTGGTTGATGAGGTTGCCGCGGGACTTGAAGGTTCGGTCGCACAATTTGCAGTAGCAGTTTTTGTAGTCCTCCATCGTCATTCCGTCGCGATCCAAGAGCTGCTGCAGAGATAAACGAGCCGCCATCTCACACCAGTATACAGTGAACAATGAACAGAAGCTGAAAAATTTGGCTAAAAGTAACTTTCAGTAGTTCATCTTAAGATAAACTTTGTCTGCAGACAAACGCGCAGTGATGACGTCATCAAACTACAAATTCGCGCATGAGATAATCTTGAAACAAAATTTCCCACCAAAACCGTTTTGCTATATAAACTGAAATATTTTCGCTCACAGTCAGTCTGTTGTGTTGTCACTTTACCGTGCGGGTGACTCAAATGGATGCGTGTGTTTGTCCAACGTGTGGTGTTCAGCTGTCCACTGCATCAAACCGTCGCCGCCATGAAAAACTTCAACATGGAATTATTCCAGCTGATGAAGAGCTTGAAAGCCAGCAAGATGAGACAGATTCTGAGGAGTCTGAGTCTGATGAAGGTGACAAAAACTGGGTATTTTTGCTTCGAGAAACGTTTGACAACATGAATCTGAAGAGCTCGGAAGGACTACTGAAAGAACCACTCTACAGCGAGTTCTTCGAACAGCTGAAAAACACACTTCAGGAAAAACTGAAGTTTGCATCTTATTTCCAAGATGAAGATGAGGTGTACACCGCTATCCTGAATACTTCGAACAACTACACAGAGAGAGATCTCGGTGAGGAGGAAGCGATTGAGAAAGCTTGGGATGAGCGCAAGTTTCTGGTGAAAAAGTTCCTTCATGGGAATGAAGATCTCATCGAACAAGCTTTTGCTGATGAAGAAGAAGACGAACAGCAAATTGATGAAGAAGAAGAGCAAACTGATGATTGATTTGGTGACGATATTATTATTTATTTGGTAAAATTTGTTTTTTGCAATATGAAAATATAGAGAAATAGCGCTATCCCCACGATCTTGGAAATCCCAGTGCGATCTTGGGAAATCCCGGTGCGATCTTGGGAAATCCCGGCGCAATCTTGGAAATCCCAGCGCAATCTTGGAAATCCCGGCGCGATCTTGGGAAATCCTGGCGCGATCTGAGCAAGAAGCCAACAAGTAAATAAACTTTTATTCGTTAATTATTTGTAAATGTAGATTGCACAATAGCAGTTAGCTTCTTCCTCACTGTCTTCTTCCACCTCTTCCAGTGGTTCGCCGGCCGCCTCATTGCTACTTTTTTCGATTTTCGCCTGTTTCTTAGTGTTGGACTTTGGCTGACGTTTTCGTTTTTTTGGGCATTTTCTCCTTGTCTTGGGCCGCTTTCGCTTTCTCCTCCTCCCCAAACAGCTCTGCCAAATCGAGTTTGCTGTCACCCATTCTTGTCGAGACAAACACATACAATGAGCAATCTGTCAAAAAGCTGGGTTTAAATACTGACCAGGGCCGGTGCCAAGTTAGCAGAACAATATACAGCAGACCAAAATATAGGGAAATACCGGTGAAATCTCCATGTGATTTCAGTGTAATCTTGGTGTTTGCGTCCAATATAAGCCGACATGTACGCCAACGATATATACAGCTGCCCAAACTATAGGGAAATAGCGCAATAGCGGTGAGATTTTATGCAATTTCAGTGTGATCTCAACAAATCTCAGTGTGATCTCAGTAAATCTTAGTACGATCTTGCGAAATCTTAGTGAAATCTAGGTAAATCTTAGTGCTATATGCCATGTTTTGGTGCTATATATTTACCAGCCATATATGCGACTGTCTGAAATATAGGGAAATAGTGCAATAGCGGTGAGATTTTGTGAAATCTTAGTAAATCTTAGTGCAATCTTGCAAAATCTTAGTGAAATCTTGGTAAATTTTAGTGCTATAGGTCATGTGTTGGTGCTATATACACACAAGCCATATATGCGACTGTCTGAAATATAGGGAAATAGTGCAATAGCGGTGAGATTTTGTGAAATCTCAGTAAATCTTAGTGTAATCTTGTGAAATCTTAATGCAAACTTGCGAAATCTTAGAGAATTCTAGATCAATCGTAATGTTATATGTCATGTTTTGGTGCTATATAGCCCATATATACACCAGCCATATACACAGGTACCCAAACTATAGGGAAATAGCGCGATACTGCTGAAATCTCCAGTAAAGAGCGACAAATCTTCAGTGAAGATCGCTAAATCTTTGTGCAGATCGGAGAAGATCGATGATCTTAGTGAGATCTTTGTAATCCTAAGGTCGGGAATGTGAATCTCGAAATCCTGAGGTTTTTCACGAATTGACAGCCAGATTGGATGTTTGGGCGCCGATTCTAAACGTGTTTTATTTTTAATTACATTTGTTTTTT
>JASANB010001340.1:0-19913 GCA_030248155.1 Sabatieria punctata
ACAATTAATAACAAGACTAAAGAATGCATTTTTAAGCAGTTAAACAAGCAGAATAAGAAAATATGTAGGTTTCTAAAAGGCCGATATCGTCGCCACTATGGTGAAACGAGCCAAGTAACAGAAAGTCGAAATCGAGAAATTCGCCTTTTAAATATTTGTTACATTTTCGTGAATTAGCTTCAACATCAATTTAAATATTTTTTACCTAAACTACAAGTCCATAACTGGTGTGCAAAACATTCTCCATGTGTCAGTTGTGTCAAATGAAGTCAGCTAACAGGAAAAGCACAAAGCACTTGGCTCATTTTACCAGGATCACCAGCTGATGTCCGTGCACATGCCTCTGATTACATGGCTGTATCTCCTGACACAGAGCCAATTTCGACTTCGTTCCTTCGCCAAAATGTTTTTAGGTGCTTTAGCTATAGTTTTTCGCACTTAACTCCATTTTTTCATTTTGTTACTTGGCTCGTTTTACCATAGTGGCGACGATATATATAAAAGGCCGTATATGGTACCATATGCATACGTGGGCCGGGGGGTAAGGGGGGTATACCCCTCCCCCTCGGCCGGCCATACCCCCTCCCCCCTCCCGGAGGGAGGAAATTTTCGCTTATTTATTTAAGGCAAAATAGGCGTTTTTGGCCTTTTTTCGGGGGACCCCCCTCCGGATTTTTCCGGCCCATGTATGCATATATGGTACGAAATCTGAACAGATTGGCACCACATATGGTACCGGTACTGGTAACTAACAACGCGAAGGTAGAGGTACCATATATGGTGTCGGTACCATAAATGGCGTTAAGTGCCTGACTGTTCTACCAAGCGAACACTAATCTACAATCAGTGGTCTCTGAGCCAGTTTGTTTACCACAGGAGCTGCTACTAGTACTTGTATTTGCGGCAGGGGAGGGTCCCTAAACTGTCTCAGGGTGAGGAGTGGCGCAGGGGAAAACCCAAAACTTGTAGTACGCATGCATACATGGGCCGGAAAAATTCAGAGGGGGTATGGAGACCTCGGGGGAGGGGGTCCCCGAAAAAGGCCAAAAAACGCCCATTTTGCCTTAAGTAAGCGGAAATTTTCTCGAGGGCGGGGCTGAGGAGGGGGTATGGCCGGCCGAGGGTGGGGTTTTGCCAGACATGGGCTCGCATTTAGGGTGAGGGGTGGGGGGGTAGAATTTTCAATTCCTGAGGGGGGCTGAGGAGGGGGGGGGTAGGAGCGCCTGAGGGGGGGTTGAGGGGGGTGGTAAGCCAAAAAGTCCGATTTTTGGCTAAAATCAAGGCTTTTTGGCTTATTTTTTCATTAAAATAAGCTATTCTGAGCTCATTTACGCCTAATCGAGGCATATTATTATCATAATTTTCTATACAAAATTCTTCAAAAAATTCCTGAAGGGGGGGGGTAGCGGCCGGCTGAGGCAGGTCAGAGCCTGAGGGGGGCCAACCCCCTTTGCCATGTCTGGGTATACCCCACACCAACCGGCCATGTATGAACGCATGCCTTTCTGCTACATGTATACGAAAGGGCTGAAAGATCGGACGTACCTTCGGCAGGGAATTCCTCGAACTCGTCATCTTCCTCCAACATATTGGGGTCGAGTTTCTTTCCGGCCTCCAATTTCTCGCCTTTTGATTGCTTCTCTTTGTCCTTAGACGCATCCGGGTTGGCCATCGCAATTAAACACTCACTCGCTAAATAACCCGTTGAGTACGACTCTACTGCTGAAATGGTACGATTGGGTGCGAGTCTGAGCTCAAAATCTGTCGGAGTGGAGGTAATAAAATATATACTTCGGTGAAACACAAAAAATCGCTGATTTGGACCCAAATACAGGTAGACAGCGCTAGATTACAGGCAAATTTCCGGAAAAATCACTGGGAAGAAAGATTGGGGACTTGTACCGGTAGAAACAAACAATTTTTCCGTTCAGCTCACCTGAATTAAAAAAATTGAAACGCTTCTATGAGCTCAACTCTTGACCGCTTGTTCGTAAATTGGTCGAGAGTTTCTTTTGTAGAAACTGCAGTGGCTTACAAATTTGCAGGAAAAAATGTCAGCTTATTGGCTCGCAATGGTTGTTAAAATTATTCAGTCAGCGAGCTGAACGGAAAATTCATTTGTTTCTACCAGTGCGGCCTAAGTCTTGTTGTAGACGAAGCAGTAAATCCAAATAACAAACTACCATAAAAAGTAAAAGTGGATTGTGGGAACAACCACTGAATTATTATACCAAAAATCCACACACCAACCAAAAAATTTTATGCAGAACAATATACATAGAATAATACAGGGTGTGCCAAAAAAACAACCCAGCAGAGTTTTTGCTGTAACAACCGCAAATTTAAACCGATTTGAATGAATCCTTTTTTAAATGAAAGATAAATAAATTCTTGAAAGATTGATGTACCGCTTATTAAGATAGCCTGCTTAGTTCCTGAGATATTTGTCCTCAAAGTCAAAACAGAGATTTTGGCAATGAACAGGAGTGATAAAGAACAACCCAGCAAATTTTTTACTTTTACAACCATGAATCTCAACCGATTTGAATGAATCCTTTTTGAATGAAAGACTGATAAATTCTTCAAACATTGGTGCAATTTTTATTGAGATTCACAGTTTAGTTCTTGAGATATTTGCCTTCTAAGTCGAAACAGATTTTGGCAAAGAACAAGAGAGATTCCGTTGCATTTCTAATAAAGCAGATTCCTACTGCTAGGGCTATTGATACTTTAGTGTTGAAGTAAATCGAGTTTCTGTGTCACCTGTAAAGCCTCCAAGAGCCCTTAGCAGTAGCAGCAATCCGTTTTATTACGAAGTGCAGCATACATGTGCATGGTCGGCGGCTCAGGGAGGGACGGCCAGGTCTCCGTGCGTAGTTGCCTGGATATAGGTGCAAATTTTCGGTGGGAAATTCAAAATTTGGCGGGAAATTTGAATTTTCGCCCAAAATTTTGGCGGGAAATTTGAATTTTATCCAAAATTTTGGCTGAAAATACGAAATTTTCGGTTAAAATTCAAAAATTTGCGGTAAAAATCAAATTTTCGACAAAAAATTGCCAAAAAAACCACTTTTCTGATAGAAACATTGTCAAAAAATCGAAATTTTCCAGGAAAATTTGAAAAAAATTCGGGTTTGGTGCGTAGTTGCCTGGAGGAAGGGTGCGTAGTTGCGTAGTTGCCAAAATTGATTTCTGTGGCTTAAAAACGCATCTGGAGGCTTTCTAGCAGCCTCTAGCAACGTTTGGTAGATTTTCATTTTCGTCCCCCCCTGGGCACCCCCCATGCACATGTATGAAGTGCAGAATAATAAAAAATCCCACTTGTTCACTGCCAAAAACACAGTTTTGATTTCGAGAGCCAATATCTCAGGAACTAAGCAGACTACATTAATGAAAATTTCAGCATTCTTTTAAGGATTTATTTATCTTTCATTTAAAAAAGGATTCATTCAAATCGGTTGAGATTTGCAGTTGCTACAGCGAAAAATCTGCTGGGTTGTTTTTTTGGCACACCCTGTATAAAGAATTGTACACGAATATCTCTAGAAACTCCTGGGTCTGGTGGGTGCCGCTTTCCGTTTGTCGATGGCTTTCTGTCGGGTCTCGGGATCCATTTTGTCCCAGTCGTAAAGATCGGTCGACTTTTTATCGATCACCTCATAGGTGCTGCGTCTGACGTGCGTGTCCAGCGGCGATTTGGGAGCGATTCGACCGCAAATGCGCCACTTTCCATATTCATCGATGAGGTGATTTTCGAAGACCAGATACTCCAGTACCGGAAGGGCCAGACTCTCCGACCCGGCCGACAGTCGGCCCCAACGGTCATAAATGGCCACCGCCTGAACAAACCAACCAGCTTCAGGCTCTCTGAGCTATCCCACAGCCACACCCTAGGCAGACTATCGTTTCGGCAGATAAGATGAAGAATTTTGAAATCCTATAAGTCGTTTTAGCCGAAACGTCCCTTTTTATTTTCCGCGGCTATTTCAGCTAATTAATTTTCAACATTATCTTTCTTAAAACTCTATTTACTCCATGTGCAGATGTGACAAGACAAACTTTAATAGGAAAATTTCGAAGTTTTTTTGACAAGATAAGATATCCAACGCAGAATTATTAGATTTCATGTGTTGAATTGTAGTTTCGCCCCTTTATCTTGACTCAATTTAAATTGGGGAAGGGAACGGCTTAATAATAATAATAATCATACATGTAACAGGTCATCCGCCGATGGAGGGAGGGGGGTTGGGGGTCTGGCGCCGGCCGGGGGGGTCTGAGGCAAAATTTTGGGAGGGGGGTAGGGCAATAAAAAACGCTCAAAAATCGAAAAAATCGCAATTTTTTGGCTAAAAATCGCCAAAGATCGCCAACTTGGCCTGAAATACAGCTAAGTGCTGTTTTGCAGGCGATTTTGGCAATTTTTGGGTCTGAAATTGTAAAAAATTGCAAAAATTTGCTCAAAAATTTGCTTGCCAGAAAAATCGGAGGGGGGTCTGGCGCAGACCCCCTGCTACATGTATGATAATAATAATAATAATTAGAGTAAAGGCGGGCGAGAGAGAAAGCTAAAGAGATGCATATAGTCTTGCCTGTTTGGTGTGCATTCTGACGGTGATCTGAGCAAAGTCGTTACCGCTCTTCTGCGGTATGTCGGCGCAGCGAACATGGACGATTCGACTCGGCTCAATCACGTCGGTCAAGCGAAACCGGATCGTCTGGTACCGCACGTCCGTCCACATGCGCTGCAATTATTATTATTCTTATATCTCAGCCCCGTCAGAAATTGAAAACTCTACCCTCTGAGCCGAAATGCTAGCCCATGCCTGCAGTGCAAAAGAAATATTATGTAAATTGCTGGATAAAATACTGGTTGCTTCCAAAGAATTTACTAAAAATTCCATCTATGTACATGCACGCATGAATTTTCTCACTTTTCTCACTAATTTGCATATTGATTTTTCAAAAAAAAATTTTTAGCCTTCATTTTTCAATAGCTTTTTAAAAATAATTTTGACCCTAACAAGTGTGGTAGCAGACGTCGGGGGCATAGATGTATGCTAAGGTGGTATGAGGGTTACCCCAACAAGAGAACCCACCCCCCCACCTAGACATGCGTTTTTAGCACCTTTTTCTCAATAAAGGAGGTTAAAAATCGCTGGGATAGGTTCGGTTCGTCGACTTCCGTTCGTCGACGCTCCGTTCGTCGACTGTTCGGTTGGTCGACGCTCGGTTCGTCGACTGTTCGATTCGTCGACGCTCTGTTCGTCGAATTAAAATTTATTCACTTGGTCTGTAATCGTCCGGCCGGCCGGTGATCGTCCGGCCGGCCTCTAATTGTTCGGCGTCGTGCAGATCACTTAGTAGCTGATTGGCCAAACCAAAAGTGACCGGAGGAGGGTAACGGCCACCATAATTGTTTATTAACAACATACACATAGGTAGAATCACGAGCACTTTGGCTGTGTAAGGAGCATAGTTGTGATGCACGGAAACGCGATCAGCCTAAATAAATAGTGTAATAGAAGGAACTGCAGATTTCTAGGCAGCGCGTGCAGCTATTTAAGGAAGGCTACGGTATGACTGCAAGCAATGCGCTTTCTTAGATCATTGATGAGGCTTTGTGACCGCTGACCGACATGACCCCCGTTTGAGTGACAGCTCCGGATCAATTATCAATACTGGTTGTATAAACCAGGCCTAGGGCAATAGGACAAATGCGCATAGCCACCAAGCCAAATCAACATTATAATCCTACTGTCAGTCATATAGAGGCTGTCCATACAAAAATGTTTGTAGCTCAAAGTAAGCAGAAAATAAGAAAGATCAATGTAACAGGCGGTCGTTTGTCTCTACATAGACATAGCCGTCAAGGACGAACGCCGTAGCGGTGCGCTTCGCTAGCACAGTATCCACAGCACTTCCCTCTAGCGACTTTGTGAATTACGGCATTCGATGGCCGGCCGTTTGCCTCCGGTCATTTTTAGTTTGCCCAATGAGCTATTAAGTGACCCGCACTACGCCGGACAATTAGATGCCGGCCGGACGACTACAGGCCAAGGGAATAAATTTTCATTCGACGAACCGAGCGTCGACTAACCGAACAGTCGACCAACCGAACAGTCGACGAACAGAGCGTCGACGAACTGAAGTCGACGAACGGAGCGTCGACGAGCCGAAGTCGACGAACCGAACCCAACCCAAAATCGCTATATTTTAAGCTGGCAAATAGCGTTTCAGAGCTAAAAAAACAAGCACAAAAAACGGTTTTCAAGAGCTTTTCAAGCGAATTTTAGGCTAAAAATTAGTGATTTCTGAGCCAGTTTGTTAGTACTGCAGCCACTACTAGTATCTGTATTTTGGGTCGGGGTCCCTGAACTGTCTCGGGGAGAGGGTAGTTGACCTTTTGAACTAGGGGTAGCAAACTCTGGTACATAAGACGAGAGTGGTTGAGTGAGAAAAGAAGTAGCAACCTGAAAAACAGAGGGAGTTACGAGAGAGTGCAGAAGTGTCTGGTCCCGCAGTTCCAATGCTCTGTGCGTCTGAGAGAAGATCTCTTCGCATCTGGGCGCCATTGCTTCCAGACTGAAATCTTGGAATCTGTCCCTTATGCGCCTTATATGCTTCCTGTTCCGGTTGTACGCTGCAACACAGCACCGGTCATAAAAGTCAAAAAGAAAGAAAGCTAAAATAAGACAATAGTTAGGGAGCTCAACGAGATCGCGATTTATTCGAGGTCAATTTAAATAAAAACTGTTCTTGTGTAGAGGGCTATTTTCACTTTTTTAAATTAAATTTATAGCAGTTTCTTGCCATCAAACCCATACATGGGCCGGGGGGAGGAGGGTATACCCCTCCCCCTCGGCCGACCATACCCCCCTTCCCCCATACATGTAACAGGTCATCCGCCGATGGGGGGAGGGGGGGTTGGGGGGGGTCTGGCGCCGGCCGGGGGGGGGGTCTGAGCCAAAATTTTCGGGGAGGGGGGTGGGCACTAAAAAACGCTCGAAAATCGAAAAAATCGCAATTTTTCGGCTAAAAATTGCCAAAAATCGCTAATTTGGGCTGAAATACAGCTAAAAAGTGCTGTTTTGCAGGTGATTTTGGCAATTTTTGTTTGTGTAATTGTAATTTGCTCGAAAATTTACTTGCCAGAAAAATCGGAGGGGGGGGGGGGGTCGGTGAAATCGGGGGGGGGGGTCTGGCCTTTTTGGGGTGGGGGGCAGACCCCCCCAGACCCCCCTGTTACATGTATGCCTTCCCCCATCCACCCCCCCTCCCGGAGGGAGAAAATTTTCGCTTATTTAAGGAAAAATAGGCGTTTTCTGGCCTATTTTCGGGGGGCCCCCCCCCCCCCCCCGAGGTCTGCAACCCCCTACCCCCCTCCGGATTTTTCCGGCCCATGTATGATCAAACCTCCTTAAAAGTAGTCTGCAGGCAAGCAAAATTAATATTTTGTCTACGAAAAAACTATTAACTATTGTGACAGAAATAAAAGCAAGAAAAATGCTTTGCACTGAAACAACAATATTTAGTCATTCCCACCATTGAATAGTGAACCAAAACCGACTGAAGAAGTCCAATTCAATTTTTGGGGCTACTTTTAAGAATTTTTTCTATTTCAAATGCGAAATCTGTCTGCACAAAGGCCATTTAAGCTGCATTGCATTGCACCAGAGTTTTTAGCCCGAAACTACGTTTTTCTCTGGTTTTAGTTTGGACGTCGTTTGGGATCCCAACGAGACTTCCAGAGGCCATCCGGCTTTTTACGGCCCCACGTATGTTAACAAACCAGTTTGAAAACGCCTACACCGACCAAACCATTACTACAGCTTCATAACTTTACCGAAAATTTCCTTACAGACACTTCTAAGTGAATTTACCCGTAGGACTTCTTAAGCCGCGGCTGGTCGGCTTAACGAAAAAAGAAGTAGTGCACCGGTTGCTAGCTGGATAAAATTATAATTCAAATTTTAAACTTGACAGTTCCGGTTCCAGTCGATACCTAGCCTAGGCTCAGACCCCAACCCCCAACCCCCGGCCCTTGGCCTGGCTGACTTGTTAGGGTGAACTATGCGGCACTTGTGTTACAAGTGATTTTGCAGGAACAAAGCCTACCTTTATTAGCTACAGTTTTTGCTGCACCCATGGCCGTTTTCGAAGGCTGACTGAAGGAGGTTTTAAGTTTGCCAAGAACGCTCAAGTCAAGATCGGACGATTTGCCCTCGTTCTCTGGCGGATCGTACGGCTCGATTAGCTCACCTGAAACGTTCGTTTAATCGACTTCACATTTCACTTTCTGATCACCAAATAAGTCAATAGGATACGAGTTGAGTCCTATTACACGAGCTAAAAATCTAAAGAACTCGCATCTCTAGTTGCACATAGACGTGCGGTAAAACGTTGCGGGTGGCCCTGACGGCGTGTTCCGTTTTCCTCCCTTTTAAAGTTTTAAGAGGCGTTGCAAAAAAGTCGGGCAGGTTGCTTTCTGAGGGCGGCGGATGGAATTTTTTGACCCCCCATTTTTATTCGCTGATCTGAACCACTAAAGTGTGGATATTACAAAACCCAGCCGGTTCGGCTGGGGGCCCACCCATTCCGCAGAAATCGGCGCCCAAACTGGAAAAACCATGCTTTTTGGCGTCCGCCGATTTTTAACCGACTTCCATCTTTGACCGGGCGCCGTAAGCGCATTTTTAAAGTAATCCTCGCCAAATCTGGAACATTTAGAGAAGCAATAACGCTCATTCATTTGCACCTATCGACGTCGGAGTCGGACTGTAATTGCCGATTTGACAAGCAGCAGCGGAAACGCCAAATTCGGTTTCGAAAGCCGTCTAAGCGGACTTTAAGCTAACAATTAGTGATTTCTGAGCCAGTTTGTGAGCAGTTCAGCCGCTACTAGTAGTTGTTTATTGGAGTCGGTGTTTCCAGCTGGGCTAACCACCACAGGGTTCGTGCGGCTTTTATATAGCAAAATTCCCTGACCTTTCCCTGACTTTTTCATGACCAAAGTAAAAATTCCCTGACCAACCTGGGTGAGCAAACTGCGTATACAAAGTCAGAAGACCGATCTTCAAAAGGGTGTTGTGCAAAGTTTGACAGGACCATTTCCTGCCATACATGGGCCGAAGGGTGTGGGGTATACACCTCCCCCATACATGCACTAGGGGGTTGGGGGGTACCCCCTAGCGGAAAAGGCCAAACCCCAACTCACCCCCTCACCAAGACAGGTTAAGGGACCCCCTCACCCGACCCAAAAAATACAAGTATGTACTAGTAGTGGCTCCAGTACTAACAAACTGGCTGAGAAATCACTAATTTTTAGCTTAAAATTCGCTTGTAAAGCCTTTGGAAACCTAATTTGGCGTTTGCACTGCTGATATTTAAGAGAAATCGGGGTTTTTGCAAGCCCTCTTTGTCATTTTTTGCTTGTTTCTAGCTCTAAAACGCTATTTGGCAGCTTAAAACAGTGATTTTTAGCGTCCTTACTGAAAAAATTTTGAGCGTCCTTACTGTTTCTGCTGCTATCAAATTTTTCCCTGACCAAACACCAAATTCACTGACTTTTCCATGACTCCCTGACTTTCCAGGTGCCGCACGAACCCTGCACCAAGCCCCAACCCCCTAGTACATGACCCTGGATGCCCTTAGAGAAGAGCAGAGTAGATGGAGTTACCTACCGACAGTGTCCAGATAGATGGCTCGCTCGTGCCACGGCCGTCCTTGGCGGGGAAACTGCGTCATATAGGGAGGCATCCCCTCTTGAAGCAGCTGAACCCGCAGTTTATCTGGGTCCATCTCCTTCTCCTACATAACAAAATGCTATCAAGACATGCATTAATTAACTTATACTACACCTTATCAGCATTATACAGTCTGGCACTTAACGCCGTTTATGGTAGGGTAAGCCGGAGTAATTCGGCACACCATTTTCAGTTTTTCTAAATATCTCGGCCCAACTTAGCAGCACTAACCTGGTTTTCGGTTCGGAATTCTTCAATTTTTCTTATTACGCTGTGCAAAAGGTTTGAAGCCAATCCGACCATTCTAGAACTAATGGCGAGCGATTCCTCTTCGATTTTATTCGCGTGCCCAATTATCACACCGGTGGGGCAATTCGGCACAACGCGGAAAATTTGATTTTGAAGCCTAACACCCCCATCTTAAGGAATGCTACGATTAGATCCACTTCATCCAACCAAGTCTGTAGTACAATTTTTGCCAGCATCCTACAGTTGTAGCGGCTTTTACAGCTTTCTAAACGTTGAGATCAAATGATCCCCATATAAGGTGGTTTTTTCTACTTAGCAATCGAAAAAGGCAGAGTTCTACAGTTATACTTTCATGGAGCTCTTGTTTAAAGGTTTCTAGCTTTTGCTTCAAGCAGAAAACCTACTTTGTATGTGTAACAGTACTTGAAGAAAAACGTAATTAGCTTACACACAAAAATATGCTAAATTGAGCCTTCGTGTAAAAAATTTCACTGTTTTCATCGTATTAACACTGCTAAAGGCTTACTCACCAGGAAAATAAGCAATTTGCAGTTGATTAACAATTTTTTGATTACTTAATTAAAATTATTAATTAGTTAATTAATTAACGTAAAATAACATGTTACTGTGTAAATCAGCATGGTGATGCTTGAAATACATAGACTAAGCAAAAATAACAGTTCTTAAACAAAGCTTTTTTAAAAAAATCGATGTCAAAATCTGCATGCCCACTTGTGCCATTTTGCCCCCATTTTGTTCTCAGACCGAGCTCTAATAGAGTTTAGGTTTAGGTTTATTCAGCTTCGAAAATTGACTTTTTTGAGCAAGTGCCAAATGATTGCCTGTGACTCAAGACTGACTCCAGATACAGAGCCAATATTTTGCAAACAACATCAGCTTTATAAAAAAGCAATAAGCACTCAGCTAGCTTTTTTCGTTCTGGCACAATATTCCAATGAAAAATTTTGTGCCGAATTACCTCGGCCTACCCTACTGGTAGCGATCGACCGGAATTCCGGTTCCGGTTCCGGCCGGAACTGGCTATTCCGGTTCCGGTCCGGTTCCGGTGAAAAAGGGTACCGGAACCGGAACTTTTTCATTCACTATTTTCGATGGATATTCAGTTACATCAAGTATTATTGCGTCTGTTTAATAAAGTGCGCAGCTCAGTGGGGGCAGTAGAATTTGCATGAATGGGGGAAAGGGCTGCATACTCGCCTTGTTGCTCGATTTTCCGTCAACTCCAGTCGATACTGTTGCTAAAGTGACTCCTGAAAGAGCAGGCGGAACCGATTTTTTCTCAGATGCGATTGACCTGTCTCCACATTTGGTCACAGACCCATCAGAGCTACTGGTATGGTATCATCGTAGCATTTTGGATGAGGGGGGAACACTTTCAATTCCTGAGGCGGGTAGGAGCGCCTGAGGGGGATCGGGGTTGGGGGAGGGGCCAGCTTAGAAATTCGCATTTTTTGGCGTACCATAAACGGCATTAAGTGCCAGACTGCATTACATGCAAATCAATAACACCTGCTGTGTGTTGTTAGTAGAGATGCAACCGTAATCCGGTATTTTTTAGCTCACAAACACTATCCGGTATCCGCTATCCGGTATTTTCTACGTATTATCCGGTTAAAATACCGGATAATCCGGTATTTTTCAGATCCGAAGCACTATCCGGTATCCGATATTTTTCTTTACGGTTGCATCTCTAGTTGTTAGCTATGATGAGTCATGATAATAAATAATAATAAGCTCAACCACTACAAATTATAAGAAGCGCACCCTGTCTCTCTCCTTCTGGATGTCGGGCACGATGGTCTTGATGTACTTCTTGGCCCTGGCTTTGTCGAACCGGTGCTCGATGTGTCGATTGCCTTTGTTCTTGCGTTTGAGGCCCAGGAAAATAGTAAGGTCATCGCGCTCTCTGTGGTGGTGCACCTCAGCCCTGCCAACCACGCACAACTCTACCAATCGACCCGAAATCAACGCCCCTCTCCTACTACTACGTCCCAGCTGCATCAGCCAACACATTCTGATGATCGGAACTGGCTCTAATCAAATTAAATTAACAGAAGTTTAATCGTTGTTGCTTTGCGCACGCGTCCTCTCAACGCCGGCAATTACTAAAACGGGCGATGGGGCGACGGAGCGTTTTCGCGGTACGGCAGCGGTCTGATTTCGATTCCCGGAAAATAGGCCCCCCGCTCGGCGGCCGCCGTGGAGATTACTGTATTGCCGCGCGCTATGTAGTGAATTGACGCGGGAGATTTAAAACTAGCAAATGCACATTGAGCTATCTTCGTCCAGAATTGAAGAGGAATTATTCGTGGTGAGTAAAACACAGACAAAACAAAAGAATTAGAAATGTTTTTCTCGAGTTTCGATTGTTCTCTTTCGATGTCAACTTACTATTTACGGCAGGCCGATTCTGGAAAAGTAAAATAGAATGTTTCTTTTAGAAATAAACACGCTTGACGACCAAGAGTGGTAGATGAAGATAAGATACCTACTGACACTTTTAACTTTTTGTCTCGAACCTCAGTAAGTAGAGTGTACTTCTCTCAGAGACGGCATAGTAATAACTTACAATCAGTGTCAGTGCAGATTTCTCCGTGCATTATGCCGGAACCCTCTAACCGTTCTTTTTAGACATTGTGCACCTGTTGCCCACTAACACTCTTTCTGCGCTCTTCATTTACATTTACTTAACATGTTGTCTTGCTTGGGCGACAAAATAAATAAATAAATAAAACTGTATCCAATGCCGCCTGTGAATTAACTAGAATTTGGACTTCTAAAGATGCCAAAGTCCGGTGTGTTTTCTGCGGATCTTCTTTCTTGTGCCAAACGTGTTTTGGAAAGACTTTCCTTGGACCGAGCGAGAGTATCGGCCCAGTACTGCGCAGCACTAGAGTGCGACAGTCTCTTCTCGCATACGGATTGATAACCAGATTCTTCTTTCTTCCAGTCTAAATCCCTCGTCTGCCTATGACAAGGCGCACTGGGAGTTGGTGCGAACTTGTGATTGGAAGAGAGAGATGCGAGAGCACGAGCGTCGCAGTCTGAACATAATTATCAACAGACTTCGCACTACGGTTGGACGCATATATGCAATATCAAACAATGCATATATGCATGGTTTTTGGCATGCATATATGCATATGCAATATCATATGCATGCAAAATTCCAATGTGCAATAGTCATATGCAAATTGACCCTGATATCATAATTTTGCATATTTTTAGTTTGCATATTTTTGTCAAAGGTGTCGCTGACTTTCGTGCTGTATATTTATGTTCCGAATAACCTTAATCGGTTCAAATAGTCGTTTTTGGCGCGGAGAAATCCATAAAGTACTCGTCCAAACAGTACAAGTTTCAAAGAGGGCTAGTTTGGCGGATTTCTGGTTTTGAGCTGAGTGAATTGCGAATTTCTGCAAGCACCTCATTTCTTCAGAAATATCTGCAGTTTTTAGCAGAATTCTTCAAACTAAGGTGGCACAATTAGCATCTCAAAACAGCCAAACAGTCTGGATTTCTGAGTTTAGGATAGTCGCCACGTTTTTACCAATTTTTCATCAAACTAAAAATAAAATATCTAAAATAAAAAATCCATTGATTGAGGCAGTTTATACTGCAAATCTGTAATTTACAGAGATCAAAGCTTCCTCTTTCCAATTACAGATTGGAGATGAATGGCTTGAGACAGACATGGGTAGACCTAGTACATAACCAAATTTTAGTTAGTAGTTAGTGGTTAGTAGTCCAAGCTTTCAGGCTTTTCAGTTTGTAGTTAGTGGTTAGTACTCAATTCAGCCAGCGATCCGAGTTTGTAGTTAGTGGTTTGTAGTCAATTTGTAGTCCCTGGAGGTTGTGCAAAAATGACAACATCGGTTTAGGGTGAGAGGGTTTGGGTACCAAAAAAAACACTAAAAAATCGTTCACATCGCAAAAACTCGCTAATTTGGACTCAAATACAGCTAAAAATGCATATATTTTTCCAGGCGATTTTTGAAATTTTCGTGTTTGAAATTCTAAAAATTGAAAAAATTGCTAGAAAAATTACTTACCAGAAAGATCAGAGAGGAGGCCGAAAAAATCGTCTTGGGGGTCCCCAATTGAAAAGCCTGGCTCTTTCGTGTGGGGCAGACTCTGTTCTGTTACATTGTACATGTATGGTGGTGGACAATCTAGACAGACATGGGCTAGCATTTCGGCTGAGGGGGTAGAATTTTCAATTCCTGAGTGGGGGCTGAGGGGGGCTAAGGGGGTGGTAACCCAAGTAGTTCGATTTTTGGCTAAAATCAAGTTTTTTTTGGCTTGTTTTTCATTAAAATGAGCTTTTTTGAGCTCTTTTAGACCTCTAATCCAGGCATATTTTTATCATAATTTTCTATACACAATTCTTCCAAAAAATTCCTGAGGGGTAGCGGCCGGCCGAGGGGGGTATGTCATAGCCTGAGGAGGGGCAATCTCCCTCAGCCCAACCTTTGCCCTTCTCTGAATCTAGCCTTAATCATTGGATGATCTACAGTAACAGTTGCCATTTATGTATGCACTTATAATTACAGTCACAACTACTAAACTAAATTTGATGATCAATGAACTGAGATCCCAAGCAATTTTTGTAATTTGTGTGGTTAATGGAAAATTTTCGCGATTTTTGTAAAATTTTCACTTAAACTGTTATAAAATAACTGTAAGCAACCGTGCAGATTTCAAGATTTGAGACTACAAACTCGGGACGAAAAAATATGTAGTTAGTGGTCAATTTATAGTCAGTGGATTTAGTTTGTAGTTAGAGTTAATTTGTAGTCTCACTTTTCCCAAAAGTCAGGTAGTTAGTAGTCTTTTAGTTTGTAGTTAGTAGTCACTACGAACTAGGTCTAGACATGGGCTAGCACTTCGGTTGACGGGGGTAGAATTTTCAATTCCTGACGGGGGTAGGAGCAGACATGGGCAAAGGGGGGGGGGGGCTGAGGGGGGGTTGACCCCCCTCAGGCTCTGACCTACCCCCCCTCAGCCGGCCGCTACCCCCCCTCAGGAATTTTTTGGAAGAAGTTTATATAGAAAATTATGATAAAAATATGCCTGGATTAGGTGTAAATGAGCTCAGAATAGCTTATTTTAGCTTATTTTAATGAAAAACAAGCCAAAAAACCTTGATTGTAGCAAAAAATCGGACTTTTTGGCTTACCACCCCCACCGCCCCCCCTCTGGAGCTCCTACCCCCCCTCCCCCCCCCCTCAGGAATTGAAAATTCTACCCCCCCTCCGCCGAAATGCTAGCCCATGTCTGGGTAGGAGCGCCTGAGGGGGGCTGACGGAGTGGTAAGACAAAATGTCAGATTTAATCAAGGTTTTTCGCTTATTTTCATTAAAATAAGTGAGCTCATTTACACATAATCCAGCCATACACAATGTATTTATTAGGGTTCCGACGATATATCGATATCGATATCGTAAAGTCGACATATCGACCCTTTTTTCAATATCGATATCGATATCGCGATATTTTGCATCGATATTTTCGATATTTTTTTGGGCGGAAAAGTAGGGCAAAAACAAAACTGACACCAAGTTTATCTCTCTGGAACAGTAAAAATACAGTTTTTTCCTGGACAACTCAGAAATCGATGGTAGTCAAAACCTAACAGTGGCATGATAACTCTCAGAAACATCAGTTTCTCCGCATTCTCACCCTTCAGACAGCAAAGCTAGGTTCTTAAATGTCTGCAGCAGCACTAAAGAGCTGCTCACTCCAGACACTAAAATCAGGAGGGTAGAAGCTGACATGGGCTAGCATTTCGGCTGAGGAGTGGTAAATTTTCAAATCCTGAGGGGCGTACCGCTGGACTTACGGGTGGTTGAAAGAATGGTAAGCTAGAAAGTGTCATTAAAATAAGTTAAAATATGCTATTCTGTCTGAACTCTTTATGCCTAATGAGGGTGGAACATAGGCCTGAGGGGATCAACCATTTTATTGAAGGGCTTCAGAAGCGCCACTACCTTTTCTGCCATTCTTGCTTAATTGATATCAGATCGCTAATTGCATCAGTGCTTGACTGATAAGCAGCGAGAGCAGTTTGGTCTTTCAAATTATCAGATTTTCTTGCATAACTATAAATATCGATATCGATATCGATCGATATTGAGCTGAAAATATCGATATCGATATCGATCGATATTGAGCTGAAAATATCGATATCGATATCGATTTCGAATATCGTTGAATTTTGATATCGTCGGAACACTAGTATTTATCATAATTTTCTATACAAAATTGTTCCAAAAAATTCCTGAGGGGGTAGCGGCTGGCTGAGGAGGGTAGGTCAGAACCTGAGGGGGGGCCAAGCCCTTCAGCCCCCTTTGCCCATGTCTGGCTTGAGACCCTAAACTCAAGTCGCAAATATATGGAAATCTCAACTGAGACTTTTCAGATTCTGAATTTGTTAGTTTGTAAAACTAGGACCGGACTACTAACGGTTAGGTATGCCACATTAGAGAGAACTAATTTGAACAAGCAAACAGTAATTTAGCCAAAAATTTGTAATGTCAACCATACATGTAACAGGGGGGGTCTGGGGGGGGTCTCCCCCCCACCCTAAATAGGCCCCACCCCCCCCCCCCGGATGGGGACCCCCCCCCCCCCCCCGAGACGATTTCACCGCCCCCCCTCCGATTTTTCTGGCAAGTAAATTTTCGAGCAAATTTTTGCAATTTTTTACAATTTCACACACAAAAATTGCCAAAATCGCCTGCAAAACAGCACTTTTTAGCTGTATTTCAGCCCAAATTAGCGATTTTTGGCAATTGTTAGCCAAAAAATTGCGATTTTTTCGATTTTTGAGCGTTTTTTTAGTGCCCACCCCCCTCCCCCAAAATTTTGGCTCAGACCCCCCCCCGGCCGGCGCCAGACCCCCCCCCCAACCCCCCTCCCCCCATCGGCGGATGACCTGTTACATGTATGTGTCAACCATTTTTTATTTAAAAATTACGAAATGAGCTGGTCTTTCATGCCAAACTGTGTTTACCCTCTTGTTTTTTCTAGACGAGGTCTGTATCTGTAAAATATATACGCCTCATAACTGCTAAGGATTACGTAGACATTCCAACCAAACTCAAAAATGCTTGTCCAGTTATCGATTTCAGGCCGCCTTGATAAAATATGCAAATATGCAAAAAATATGCACATATTTCATTTTTGCATGCATATGATATATGCAATATCAATATGCACTAGAGATTGCATGCATATATTCATATGCAATATCATATGCATCGCAAAAAACCGATATCATCCAACCATACTTTGCACCCCTGCTACCGACAACAAAGACATTCCCTTCCTTAGTCAATGACCTCTTCTCGGAATTGAAAATTGACAGTGCTAACTAGAGAGCGAACTGGTGTTGGGTATTGGGTGTATTGGGGTGTTTTCCAGGTATTGGTGTTGGGTTTTTTGCCCCAATACCCAATACTAATTAATACCTATAAAAATCGCTGTTGAGCTGAAAAAAATCGAAGATTGACCGATGATTACAGTAGGTATAGAAAGCCGTTTTTGCGTTAATAAACTAAAGGTTAAGCATGTCTTATATTGTTCACTTTTTTAAGTAGTACACCAGCAATTAGTTCAATTTCTCTGTTGTTATCAAAGATAAACGTTTGTGATTCAGTTGAAATTTGTCATTTTTAGTGATACAGAATGTTAGTACTGTACCCAGGGGGTGCGGGTCTGGTACACCCCATTCCGGTCGAGTAAGAAGAAAAAATCCGCCGAAAATAAGAAACACTGTCATACAGTGTCGTACAGTAGATCATGTACGGACTAAAACTGTTAATTTCTGCTTATTTTACCCTCCAAAACGGCTTCTAAATGCTTTCGTGAAGGCTAATTTTTCAAAATTTTCTCGCCCTGGTTGGACAATGGCCCAAACAGGCCTCTTCGAAATTTTAATCCCTGTGAAAAAATCCTGTGTACACAAGTGTAATGTACATGTTCGTTGGAATGCAATTTTTGGCTCAGTTACGCAAGTATTGGGTATTGGGGGTCTCAGGTATTGGCATTGGGTATTTGGTTTTTCAGGTATTGTTCGCACTCTAGTGCTAACATATCGAACATTCGGACTATTGGAGGTAGTGTTTCCGAGTAAATTTATTTTGAAATTAAATAACTATTAAATTGTTTGCTCAGCCTTCAGAAGAAAATAACCTGCTATTAATTTGCTTGGTAACCCAATTCTGAAATTTAATTTGATACAAATTTGTTATTTGTTATGAATTAAATATAAATTTGCTAAAATCAATACTAAATTCCTGAGAAAAACAGTTCAAAACCTGGGTCGTGTCAGTCCAAAATGAGTTGACCTTTCTTTAGATGGCGACAAATGGTCTACAAAATAGCATTTAATGAGTTGATATCGTTGCTATTAGGCATGGACAAGGTCATCTTTGGACTGAACTTGTTGTTTTGTAGCTAGACTTTGGTTAGTGAAGCTGCCAAACCAAGCAAATTTATATCAAATTCATATCAAATTTGTACCAAAATTCTAGGCCAAATTTACGAAATTTAATATAATTTTAATTTGTTTGACAGTCATCGCGAGAAATTTAATTTGTTATTAAATTGCTATTTACCTGGTGATTTTGACCAAAACAATTTAATTTTGTTATTTAATTTTAATTTGATCGGAAACACTAATTGGAGGTCAGATTATGGTTGAACTAAAGAACCAAATGACTAAGAAGATCATTATGCAAAGAAAGAGATCTGTGCTGTCTTCGACGCTTCAATATTCCTCAGTCTACATCGGCTATGACCTAACACCGTGACAGGCCAAAAAGGCGTTCGAGCTGCGTAATGATTTGAGAAAAAGACGTGACGCCGGTGAATCTGATATTGTTGTTGATTACCGCGCGCTCACCATTCGTAGCCTTAAATCAAGCGTTTCTTAGTTTCATAGCTTAATGAGTGAGACACAAGTCGGTCAACGGCCATGTCACCCAAGTCTCTCTGAACAACAGTTTTTGATTTATGGATAAACATTCATTCATTCAGATAGCCGGTCTTTTAGCATCGCCCAAGGAAAAATGGGTTGACTGCCCAAACATAACCACTAGGGGCCGTCCATAAACCAGTGTGGTGCACTTTTTATCTAGGTAACTAGGTAACTAGGTATACCTAGTATTACCTAGTTATTATTCAGGAAAAGTACCTAGATTTACTTTACCTAGTTGCTGGTTACTCTATTTTACCTAGTTTTACTTTACCTAGTTTTAAATCCACATAACTAGGTACTTCTAGGTAAAAGAAGTTTACCTAGTTTGACATTTTCAGTTTTACATGGCTTTTTCAGTTATCAAACCTTCAAATTTCCGGCTTTCCCACAATTACAGTGGCCCACAGAATGAATTTCTGACTTATTTGATCAATAAAATACAAATATTTACTTGAAATGTGTCAAATTTTGTAAATTTTTATTCCACTAACTTCATCATTGTTCTATTGAATCAAAAATAATATTTTGACTTGATTTCGAGCGTTTTAGGTTTACCTAGTATTACCTAGTTTTTCTGGGCTTTACCTAGTATTACTTTACCTACTTTCTTAGCTGAGAACTTTACCTAGTATTACTTTACCTAGTTTTTTACGTGACAACTTTACCTAGTATTACTTTACCTAGTTTTAAATTTTCAAAATGCACCACACTGCCATAAACTACGACGTTCAGAGAGGGAGGGTGGTCGGCTGAACGTCGAAAAACGTCGCAGGGGGAGTTGCGGTTGGTGTTGAAAACGTCGACGTTGTTTAGGTGCCTAGGAAGCTTTTGTCCGCAACTATATTACAAGGAAAACTCAACCCAGTTTATGTTTCCAACCATCAAAATGGTAGTTCACTATCAAAAAGTTTCTTTTT